>JAFJYJ010000019.1:10047500-10348630 GCA_019022615.1 Acacia melanoxylon | reverse complement strand
AGTTCTTACTAAGAACTTGTTTTTTACGATGGAGGCGAGGCATAAGATCGAGGTACAATATTTGGGTTTTAAGGAAGAAGAAGGTGAACAATAAATGTGAGATTTAACAAAATAGTATTGGGATTATCAAGTTCATTAATAGTTTTCACAAAACTTAAACCCGTGACAAGTTTTGTGAAAAGCATTGATGAACTTCTTAATCCCATTATGAATTTTTTCATAGTACTTAGATTTTGGGAACCCACATGACATGTTTTTACAGAGTAACAAACTTGTTAACCCCATTACAAGTTTTGTGAAAATCATTGATGAACATTAATCCCATTATGAATTTTGTTCATAGTGCTCAAATTTTAGGAACCCACATGACATGTTTTTACCCAAGTAACGAACTTGTTAAACCCATTACAAGTTTTGTGAAAACCATTGATGAACTTGTTAATCTCATTATGATTTTTATTAAATCCCACATTTAATGTTCACATTCTTCTTCCTCAAAATTCATATGTTGTACCTCGATCTTGTACCTCGCCTCCCATTTGTAAAACAAGTTCTTAGTAAGAACTCAGTAAAAACTTCTTCAACATAATCAAAGACACACATAGAACCACAACTCTTGGTTCAAAATGATAAGAGAGAGGGTTGAATCTTCAAGTTTGAAGGAAACAAGCTTCAATTAGCGATTGTTGTCCGCTCGATGAAGGTAGGAAGAAGAGGAGGGATGAAGGAGAGCTGAGATCGAGACAATGATCGGTGTGAAGGAAACATAGAAGATGGTGACCACGAGTGAGATTGTGAAAGCGATAGAGACGGCAGATGTGTGAGGAAGACGATGTTTGCAGTCGTGGCAAGAGATGGCGACGACTTAAGACCTCAAAGATAGCCGACAACGACGGAGAATGATTGAACGAGAGGCGGGAAGAGAGTAGAGGACATTTTAGTAAAAACATTTAAATTTCCATATTCTAGGTTGCCCCCATCTCTTCTCTGTCATTTTACAAGTTTAATGGACTTCTTTAGGTTTAGGAAATTCGAGATGGTATTTAAGTGTCATTTCCCCTATTTTATTCAATTATTCAACTTTGGTATGATCATATATCAAAATTTCCCTATAAAATATAACATTTATAATTTATTATTCTTTAAATATCAAGGATATGATCCAAAGCTTTGAAAGTGTATCGAAATAATTGGAAATTTTTTATGAAGCTAATAATTAACATATAAAATCTAAAAAAATTGAAAAAAACTCTATTGGACCGCCTTTTTGTTGTTAAAAAGGGAAAAAGAATATTTAACTAAAATGGAATAATTTGTTTTGACACTTTTCGAGTTTCTATTTGGAGCGAGTGTAATGGATCGTACAAAAGATGATAAAACAAAGTCCGGGTGCGTAATATCATTGAATTTGACAATCCTTGTTGGAATTGATTCTGCAC
Source organism: Acacia melanoxylon (assembly GCA_019022615.1). Taxonomy (NCBI): domain Eukaryota; kingdom Viridiplantae; phylum Streptophyta; class Magnoliopsida; order Fabales; family Fabaceae; genus Acacia; species Acacia melanoxylon. The sequence goes on along the minus strand of JAFJYJ010000019.1, from coordinate 10,347,191 downwards.
TAATTAACAAAACTTAATTAGAGTCATTTGGGAAGGCCACTACTATATGTGGCTTAATACGAATGCCAAAAGAATATTCAATAAAGCCTTGGAAAGCCTGGCCATCAGCCATTTTAGAAACTTTAGATTAAGAAATTGAAAAGCAGAACAATTAAGAAAGAGCTACTTGAGGAAAGCAGAGCAACTAAGGAGGAAAGTGGCACACACCATAGTGGGGCTGGTATGCCATATCTTTCTAAAATAACCTAATCCGTAACATTTGTCCACTAAAGATTCAATTGATATTCTTTTGTTACTTAGGGGCCACAGGTCTAGTTGGCTCAGTCTCTGGTCCGCTCGTGTTGCTTACCTTTTCTCAGCTCCACCTAATCTCCCTCCCTCCCTCACGCATACTTCAAAAATTTGCAGAGACTTGCATGATATTTTTAACACTTAGACCAAATTCTGGAAGGCACGTGTTACGCTTTTGATCTCCCTGAAGAGGGTTATATTGCTTGATGAGTACTCGCCATTTAATACTTGTATCTCGGTCTGAATTGTTCTTTGAACAGTATATATATATGTAGGGAGTTTGAGGTGACCATGGAGGTGAATCAGCATATATACAAGTTCTTTGATGACTTTTTTTTTTCAGCTTGTTCTTGTTTGAATAAAGATAGAATTTCTGAAAATCTTATATTTGCAGTATAACGATTAATGTTCAATGAATCGAATACACACAATGCAACAAAAACATAAGGGCACGCCAACCTTCTTTTCTTTTCTCATTTCTTCATTCGAAACGCAACAGAGTGCAAAGATGGGGATTAGTGGGATAGTGAATATAAAGAATTTGCTGCGGGCAAGTTCATGAACTTTTGCCTCTTCCATGTACAAAGTAAAAAAAGAAAAAAAGAAGGAAAAATTTCTCTTTCTACATCTAAAGTTTTACACAAAGTATTGTTGTATTGATCAGATTCGCCCAGCCCTTGTCTTCGCCTTGGTAGGACATGTCTGTTTTTTTGACCGACTTGCAGTTTCTTCTTTCCTTGCTGATGGCAAAGGAATCAATGATGGGGTCATCCTTCCCTTTGCATTTCTTGTTTTAACAATTGAGAGGAAAAAGTGTCATTCATTCATGCATGCAACAATAATGACCATGCAAATGATTAAAATTCAACTGTGATACATTCATGAAAATGATTACCTGATGTCAAGGTTTTTTATGGGAATTGGTTGAGTTAATTTCTTTGCTTTAGAGGTAGATCCTTTGGAAATGTTGGTTGCTTTTGGTTCTCCAACAAGCCAATTCAAGTCTGATTCCGAAGAATCACTAGTTGCAGCTTCTAACTCGGGGCAATCATCTGTACGGCCAGCTCATTCAAGGATTGCTTTGTAAATTATCAAACTTAATGGAACGTTTCGGACATATTTTTGAATGTGTAAACATTTGAGAAAATTATTTGCTTTCTTCTTCCCCATTGTCCTACAGTTATCATCACTGCTTAAGCTGTCTTGCCTCTTCAACGTGAGGTTATCAACCCAATCCGCACAAATTGATACCCTATCTTCCTCCCTCCCATTCACCTTTGACCACCAACAACAAGTGGCCATGCATTTGAATTCATAATCATTTCTTCGAAATCGAGGCTCCGTGTTTTTAGCTTTGGTGCAGCCTTTTTCTGGCCCTATCATCATCCCATATCAACAAACGTTAGTTTTCAGAACAGTATGTTTTAGTTTCAAGTATCGATTAAATATCAGTCGACTAAATTGTTGATGGATCTCGGATCAATGCATGGCTCACACCTCCAGTAGGCTACAAGAATCATGATCATCTCTTGGTTTCTAATACCTCCTAAGATCCAACTTGCCTGTTTAGTACAAGACCCATAAGATCTGGGTCTTGGTATTTGAGAATATCGAAGCTTGTTCTGCTTCGTTTTCCTTTCTCGACGAGGCTGCCTTTAGACCAGCAATCTAACAAACAAGGCATACCCAATAAGAGCACTAATAAAACTGCCCATTGTGCTAGAAGGAACTTCAAAAGAACCTGCTCTTTGAGCTCTCTCTCACGTCAGTGCTGTCCTTGTTAGCCCGTAAAGCTCCAAGTCTAACAGTGGAGACACGTTCGACAAATTTCAGCGTGCTAATAGTTTCTTCAAGAGCTTCAGGCTCTGGACTAATATGAGCAAACATGAGTATCTTTGCTTGTCCTCCTGATATGCACAGAAACAACATAACATCCTTAAATATCACAAGAGTCAACAGAGGAGTAGGCAAAGAAATATGTAGGAAAAAATTGATACAGGAATCCTACCAAGAGAATGCTGTAGAAGTTGAGTAAGTTTACTGTTCCTGTAGGGAATATGTGAATTCTTTTTGGACAGCGAAAAAATAACATCTCCAAGGGCAGAAAGTGACTTGTTGATATGCTGAGCCTCCTTGAGTCTGTCTCCTGTGGCCTCTGACTTATCCCTACTCTCTCACTTCCTGCGAGGTCTACTAAATGCATACACCCCCGAACTGTACTTCCTGATGTTACTTCTCTTCCTTCGACGTAAACTGTTATGCAGCTGCAAATACAATTCATAATTTTCATGTGCTTATCAAGGTACGTACAAATTACACATTCTTAATAACATGATACGCCAGCTTCATTAGTTTAATTTGTAGTACCAGTGAGAACGGACTACTCCGATCATTCATGGCAGAAGCACCGACCGCCCGATTCTTTTGTCCCATATTCATCAAATATATGACATCCGAAAATGACGACACAGGAACAAGGTTTGCATCTGGCACGTTAATGCCATTTTGTCCACTTTTGCGAATTTCTAATGTATCTCATTGTTAAGGACGCATGGAAGTTGAAAAAAATTGTTCAAGTGTCTAGTTGTCATTATCTAACTATCTTCATTGTTGTCTTACTACGAGTCAACATCATTATTGAAATTCAAATTCGGGTTATATATGCTTGGGCCAAAATAAAAAGATTTTGACAGAAACCTCTGTTTAGAAATGAACATGATTTTCCCAAAAACAAAAAGGGGAGTTTAGAGAAGGATATCTTGCGGCAGCAACATCAGTGGCAAGCAAGTCCCTGACTTGATCATTGTAAATTTCAAGCATCTGAACAGAGATGTCATAGCGAAATGTGTCCTTCCTCTGCCCTGCGAGAAGAAAAAGATCTCTGAGTGCTCTGTAGTTAACACCCACGTTTTCCTCCTTTGGGTTATCAGGTCCAGACTGCATGCATCCAATTCAATGAACCCCAATGAAGTGAGCTAGAGACCAAAAAACATGGGAAAAGATTAGGAAAATTGTTGGAATTTCGTCTCACATTCTCACCATCGTATATGTTTTCCTGATCCTGTCTGGCCATATGAATATGCAGACATTGTAACCATCAAGCACCGAGCGGATAAGTGGCTGGAGTGTCTGAGAAAACCTCCTCTGAAATAAGAAACACCATTAATGAACAAAGATGCCCACAGGAAAACAATTTAATGAAGGTACAAAACGAAGACCAACCTTGTGTCGCAGAAGGTCCAAAAACTCGGTTGAAACTAAATATTTTCTTCCCCTTTTTTGAGGCGCCGTAATAACTGGAGACGCTTCCTTCTTCTACATTACTAACTGTGCTAATTTGGTTTGATTCTCCGCAGCCAGGGACGAACTCAATATACCCTGCTATTTCCTGATCACATATAAAAATTTTGCAATTGAGAATCTGAAAGGCTAGGCCCCGATCCAATAACGTGATAGCACTTGGTTTTACCTTTCAGATCCTGCAATTGATTGTATAACTTGCGGTTTTCTCCAACAACTCTATGATATGCTGACGCAGCAGAAGCTAGGCCTTGAAGGTGGTGACCTATCATTTAGGATAAATATCAATTAGATAGATAAATAATTGATTTCTCTGCGTAGGGTTTTAGCAGCATACGTACTTAAATTGGTGAGATCCTGATGGTAACGTTCCTTCAAAGAGCGCATTCCCGTTTTTGTTTGATGCGTCAGTTTTTTCAATTCCTAAACATTTGTCAACATCAAGTTTGTCATTTCCTGGACAATGTTAAGGTCTTCATTGAATTCTAGTCATATCAGTGGATCATCTTACCTGGATCTCTCTATTTTGTTGTTCCACCAACCTTTGTTGCTTCAAAAGCTGCTGCTGCCTGCTTGATTCCTTATCATTAAATTTGAACTCTTCAACCTCACAATCTTCTTCTTCAGGCCTTACATCTACCATTTCTTCCATCTTAAATAATTTAGCAGCACAAAAAGGTCAAGAAGCTCAAATATGAGATACTAAGATATTACATGATACTGATCAAAGTTTCTATAGTTGGAATCCAAATTTTACCTCTTCCTCTTCAGACGCAGCTTCTTGGATTGAATCCTCTGTTTCAAATTCTGCCTCATCTCCTGAACCTATTTTCACCTGCAAGAACTTCAAAGTATTGTCAGAAAAATCACAGATTCAAATGATCTGATCACAGAGAAAGAGTTTCAGATTGCAGAGACCGCTTCCTGTCGGGTTGCCATGCGTCGTTCCAACTGCTCCATGAATTTGCTAAGCAGGGACTCCACCACCTGTTATATAACACAAATAAATAAACAAAATTCTGGCGAAGAAGGCTTTGGAACGGAGAAATGAAGTGCATGCAAAAGCAAACAAGAACCCTCACAATGGGAACTTCTTCCTGGCTTCTTGTCATATAAATGCTCACGAAGTAACGAATTCAAGGAACCCTGCAGATAACAACCCAATAATTTTACACAGATCCTCATGCTTATTTCTATATTACGAAAGAGAAAAAGAGCAAATGATCATGGACGATGAATTTGAAATTTCACCAACCCCTTGGTTGTAATCACACCCTAGATCATCGGATACAGAGAAGTCAGTGGCACTTGAAGACGAAATGGTCCGCGATAAAGAGTTGTTGGATTTTTCTGAGTTTTTGCGCAGAAATGATTTCCCAGAGGCAGGTGGCCTCGCATTTCCACCGTATTTCCATGATCCATACTTGCCTCCTTCTATCCATTCACTGTATGACTTCAATGCTAAAACACAATTCACTATCCTTCCACAATTCCCTTCCTGTTAATAACAGTAACAATAATAATAGCGCACATGCATGGGTTTAAATCCAATTATTGCATCACGCTACCTAAGAGAATTTGCATTAATTTAAATGTCAAGTGTGCGTGTGTAAATATTCACTCACCTCTCCCAAATCAGAAGCCTCGAAGGTGGGAAGGCCCATCTCCTGCGCAGCCACCAGAAAATTCCTTACATTCTCAAAGTACTGATACGCCGACAGAGCGGCCCCGTCAGCCATCACATCAGAATCGCCTGCACCTTCAACTACCTAGCAACGTTCATAGATATAATGAGTGAATAATTTTGAATGAATGTGGCTTCTTCTCTGGTAAATAAACCCAGAGAACCAGAGTGTACGGATAACAATTTATATGATGAGCAGCGTTGAAGACCTTGGGGATGGCTCCTGGTTGAAGTTTGTTGAGCACATTACAAAGTATGATCCCACTGCGCAGTCCAATCCTGAATTCATCTTCCGACGGCTCAACCGCCAAGTCTTTCCTCCTACCACTTCGATCATCTTTCGCAGCCACCCAGCTGCTTCGTGCCTTCTTAATGCTGCCATCCACGAATTAAATAAAGAGACACATTATTTTTGAAATTGAATATACATACATGTGTGTGCGGTAGAGAAACCAGATATTCATTCTCATTCAATGGGAAATGAATGCATACAAGCTTCTTCAGCCTTCCTGGACGCAAAGTTGACGTCGTTCAGTCGTATCCCATGCCGTTGAAGAACATCATCTTCCACCCCACATACAACGCTGTGGCTCGCTTTTTCCGCCGCCATTGTAATAAGTCTCAAGAATTTGGACTTGTGAAGAACAACAATAAATCAACGCACTTCTCTGGGCTTTCTCCCTCTGATTTCGTCTCCCTAAATAATGTACAAGAGCAAACACCGAAGCTGATTCCGAGCCTCTCGTTGTCTGGCTTAACGGTTTGTACTGAACTTTCCCACTTAATATATTTCTTGGGAACAAATAATATATTTGAAAATGCAAAGCTTAATATGTTTTATTTCAGTTTAGTTAGTAGTTTGTTTGTTTCAGAGTCTGTAAGTCGATCTATTGGATGGTATGACGAGTTAATGTTAATTAGTAACAAAATATCTGCTTGAAAAACTGCTTCTGATTTCATATGGAGTGATATATCTTTAGAGATGTTAAATAGCATAATGGGGTAAACTGCATTCTATATTTAACGGTAATAATTGTTTTCACAATTTTCCTTTTCAGACGCAATTTGGTACTGAGAACCAGTCTTCCATCATTATTGCGATTCTCTCCCTCACATTCTCTAATAATCTCTAGTATTTGTTACATTATACAAATTATATATATACTACTTCCGTTCTTTTATACAAGAGCCGGTTGATATTTATTAGAGAGATTGAATAAACTAAATAACTTACTTGATATGATAGCATATGTCTTATACAATTAGATTATATATCAGTTTGTAAGTCAAACAAGTTAGTTTTAGAAAAAATAATAAATATAAATACTTTAAGTCTTTAATATAATTTGTTATTTAGCTTTCTTAATTTTTTTTTTTAAAAAAGGTTAATTGGCTGTTATATGAAGAATCAAGATATATAGTACCTATATGATAGCAGTAAAAATTTAGTGATATTGATGATAGATTGATCCCATTCCTTATCACCTTTAATATTTCCTCCATCCAAAGATTGAACAAGAACGACCGTTAATTGATATATCATCGCACATAAAACTGAATTTCACATAAAATTAAAGAACTATATATGTCATGCGAAAGATTAACAGTACCGTTAAAACTCAACGAGCTTTATAATCGTTGAGGCGTAATAACAAAATAAATCTGAAACACGTACATCAAATTAAAGAATGTTTTTAAAATAAAAATATCAGAATATATTCAGCGGTAATTAAGAATCAAGTGAGCATGGTGTCCAGCTAGCGTAGAATAGGCCGTCGACTAGCTAATACATTAGGTAGGAGTTGGTTGCCACACAAAAGAAGCGTCCATGGAATGTACAAGTAAAGCACACAACAACAGCGACAATGACAGTATAGAATATTGTTTCGGGGCAACCATAAGTGGCTGTATGGCAAACTCCTAAATCATGATTTCATGCTCTTTATAAGGCTTCTAACCCGTCTCGCACATCGTTTGGGGGTTAAGTGGGTAAATTTGCAACAGGCAGTTGGGGAGGCCTCGGGCACGTTGCTTTGCCTTCCCCACTAGAGGTTTATTCCAACCAATTTGTGGGTAGCTTTTCTTATATACGTGCTTCATAAATTATAAAAACACTTTTAAAAATTAAAACAAATAAAAAGTGAAGTTAGGCAAAAGGATAGTGCCGGATTAATGAGATTGAATATTTTGATTTAAGGTAACTTACTAATAATAATATTAAGATCCATGATATAGATTCGTCACGTCTGTTCTATATATATCCATAATATTAAGGTAACTTACTAATAATAATATTAAGGTAACTTTATTGAATTGGCACGTGCATGATATAGATTCGTCACGTACGTCGTGTCATTAGGATCTTGTAATTAAGAAAACCAGCCTTTGCAGTAACAAAGTACTAAGCCAGTACAAGAGTAACAACCCACCTAGGACATATAAAACGTGACCGATTGCAGCTTTTGTTGGGCAAATTGAAAGTTAGGTTTAAATATCCCCCTTATAAATGTTTAGACGCCATACGACTTTCTCCCCAACAACATGCGTGGTGGAGCCTTGTTTCTAAATTGGGCTTTGCCTTTTTAAAAAAATAAGTAGCCTATACTTTCATGATATACTCTGTTCCATCCTTATTACAAGAGTTTCTTACACATTTATAAAAACATATCATATTTTATCAAAAAAAAAAAAAAAAAAATATCTAACAATAAAACTTTTTAACTGGTCAACCTAACTCTTCATTGAATGATTTTATATTGACAGTATTTTTAAAATTATAAAAAATAATTAATTTATGAAAAGTTCATTGAAGCTAACGATAAGGATAGGAGGGAGTACGTCCTTCTCCTCCCATCCTCATGCGCAGCCCTTGTCAACTTCTCAAAAACAGAGCTTTAGAAAAAAGAGCATGAGCGGCACACGTTATAAAACACGCGCATTATTATAAAGCCCTCACACGGATGTATATATACTCTCACTAGTCCCAACTAAGAAAATAAACAGATTCGTACCCGAATTTTCAAATGCTCACACACATATACATGTGTTAATGGTGAAATCTTAGTGATTCAATCCAGTCAAGAAGCCTCAGTGTGGATGGATGGGTCACTTTATATTGGTAGGCAGGAGGCAGGAGGCTTTTCTTGGGGGTCACTGTTCCTTCCTAACAGTGTGGTCTTCCAGTATTCATTGTCGACGCTCCTCATAGCCTAACCCCATCTTCTATTCGAATCTAATCTCATGTATATATATATATAAAGCAAATCTTTTCTTAGTTCAGCTAATAAAACCCATTGCCCTCTCTCTACTCTGGTCTCTCTGTGTGTAATATATGTGGCCCCACAAAAGAGTAACAAATCCGACATTTGGGGAATTGCTTTTGCACGAGAAGGTTTAATTTGAAGGTGGGAGGTACAAAGCTGGAGGGTCCACTGATCTAACTAGTCAGTTGGGAAAATGAAGCGGGTCCAGCTCCAAGAACATTGAGGTAGCTAGAGGATGTGTAGCTGACCAATACTTTTCAATGTGAATCATGCAAAAGGCCCTATGAAGTCCCACTTTACGTCTACAAAATATTGTTTACAGTTTCATAGGATTAATATGATGATGATATGATTGGTAGCGTTCTTTGGAGTTGGATGGCAATTTGCAGTTTAGTCATTCGCTTCGAAGCTGCCACTGAAAGTCCAGAGCGGGCGCCATTACTCCATTTCTCACCAATATACAGCCCTTCCTCTTCCATGTGAATATACGCGTTTATGTCCATCGTTGGGGTTCTTATAAAGTCACATTCGTTTATTTATTTTCGTGTGAGAACAGATGGTGAGGAAACGTCGGTAGCAATCGCAATTTCAGAATAAGGGTTCGGTCGAAGGAAACGTGTTCGGATGCTTCAGACGAGGATTATGAGTTTCCAGATGAAGGTAGAGATGTATCTGATTGTTCAGAGGAGAGTTTTGGTAGTTTAATAGAGGAGGAGAATGAAATTGAAGAAGTGAAAACTTTCGCCAGATCGAAGCCAGAAAATAGAAAGGGAGAAAGATTTACACCACAGGAAGAACTGAAAGGAGAAAGAAGAAAATTAATAGCATGAAAACAGGCACAATGGTTTTGCAGAATAGGTGACTCCTACAAGAAGGAGGAGAAGGAGGAGGATCTCTAGAGCTGCCAGGAAGCCACTAAGAAAGAGGAGGAGGAAAACTGGGGGTTGAGGAGGAAAGTAAGAGGCGGTGATGGTGATTTTATTTACCGATAACTTCTTGTATTATGCCATCTCAGAAAAAGAGAGAGAGAACAGGTGAGAGAAGCCAAGGAATTCAGTAGAGTTTGAGGACTAGCTTGAGGGGTTAATTACATTTGAATGAAGATGAACAGGTTGGATTCTATAGGGACCCACATCAGCAAAGGAAGCCTCAAGGAAAAGATAAAGGAACTTGAAGGAAGAAAGGGTAAAGAAAAGATAAAGGATTTGAAAAGTAATGCAGGAAAGCAGGTGTGGGGAATTTGCCCGTCTGAGGAAGATATGGGGAGTCCTAAATTGTTGCACTCACTATGTGAGGACGTTACTTGTTCAGAGTACCATCAAGGCAAAGATGATAGCCTGATGTTACTGTGTGACTTGTGTGATTCACCGGCCCACACATATGGTGGTAATTGGTATTGTGGTGGCTGTACACAAGATGCTTTGGGATCTTTATGTTCACAAGTTCAAGAACGTGTTGATGACTCAAGGGTGACATGCCAGAGTTTGCCTAATAGGCCGTCACCATTTGCATATGTACGACAAAGAGTAGACCCTAACTTGATGTCTTCACCTTTTAGTCGAGGATTTGGCAACCTTTCATCTATATTTTCGGGCAGAAGTGTTGAAGGGACTTCTCTGGTATCTAGCGGTGGAGCGCCGACTTTATCAAAGAGAAGCTGGATAACACCATCAAATTCAACAATTACTTCCATACCATAGAAGTAATTTTACTACTAGTCACTTGCTTAGCTTTCAAATCGATTTAGTGGTTCAACATGCAACACTAGTTAACAGACCTGTGACTGTGAATGGGGCATTTTTGCCTGAACTATTGGCTACACCCTCAGTATCAGATTGTGGACAGATCATCAGTCCAATAGCAGCATATCAGACACTATTACCAATGCTATAATGTTTCCTGCTATCGCAGAAGCAGTTAATGGTTAAAAGCCACCTGAAGAGCCTGTCCAAAGACATTGATATAGGTCAAGTGTGGCTTTTCCTCTATAAGCTAGTGTTTATGTATTCGTTTTCTTTTAATCAATTCAACCGCGCGCGTCATATGGGAGGCTTATGGTTCCATTAATTATTATTATTTTTTTGTCATCTTGCCGATTTGAATTACCTTTGTTTTGATGATTCAGGCATGGTACTTTCAAGGACATTGCAAAGAGTCCTACACACACCATATTAGCTGTTTGCGGTCTTAAGCACAGAAAGAGAGGTTTGTACTGTACCCTTATTGAACAAGAGGATAAGGGACTAACGGGTCTGATTAAAAGAAGCTGCTCATCTTGCTTTTGATCATTTTGTCGGAGACGTGTTGAAGAGGATCATGGGTACAAGAATTCCTAAATGGTGACGTTTAGGACTTTAGGCTCAGGTAAATCCATTAGATGTAAAATAAAAGATCTAAAGGCACGTCGTTTTTTGTTAAATGTTAAGGACATTAGTCATATAAGCGGTAATACATATACAAATACGATCCTATATTCCCTGTAAACCACAAGTCCATCCGTCAGTTCTCGTTTCCATAAACGTTTACTTCGTCAGAATGAAAGGAATAATTTCTTTTCCATTGAAGCTTTTATGATCTAATATTAAATGATCAGAAGGAACAGCAGACTTTAGTACACATACAGCATAGATTACACACATAACCTTATTCCATTCTCATCAAATACATTGACAACGTCACTAGACAAACCGTAGGTTGCAGGTAAGCCATCTGCGTTTTAAAGTGCGTTGATGCAGCGGCCATCATGATGAACCTCATAAATTGTCATCAAATATGGTGGACAGCAGCAGCCCTTGAACAAACTCACATCTTTTTGCCCTCTCTTCCTTATCCTTGACTGACAGGGTAGATGTCTCAACATTCCTGAACAACAATATCAGATATTTTTAGATACTACGAGAAAAGGCTAAAACTCAACCTACAAGACGCCAAGTCACATGATTGGTATAAACAGGAGAAAATAAAATTTTGAAATGCCTTTTGGATATATCACTATTCACTCCTGAGATTTGGATTGGTTAGAGCATGTTACTTATATTTTTATTTTCATTATAAAATATATTTGCTGTCCCAACGTATTGGATTTGAGGATTTTACAAATCTAAAGGCTGCAAGGAATCCAGATCCATCACAATTGCTATACACAAAGGAGGTAATTTAGACCCTTCACACGCACAAAGTATACTTGGCGCTAACTCCTACAGGATGTCTTCCTTTCTTCCTTTCTTACTTGGTTTTTTCACTGGACTTCCTTTTTAAAAAAAAAAAACACAAGAAGAAGAGGATATGCTAAACGCTCGTACCCTTTGAGTAAAAAATTAGGAGCAATATTATGGTAAATCTTACAAACAACATTAAGGTCCCAATTAAAGAAAATAATATCAAAAAAGTCTCCAAACTTATCAATGGTAGCTCCTCCATTTATCAATGGTTGCTCTTTCACTTGTCATTAACAAGCTATGGGACTTTTCAAATATTATTTCGTTTAATTGGGACTTTGTGTCATTTTCCCTTGTTTTTTTTGCTCTAAGACAGTGCAAGATCTCAAAATAATTGTTGTGTCTATTTCTCAGGATAAAGAGACAATTAATGCTAAAAACCCAAAGAAAATTTTGACCCTTCACTATCGGAGAAGCATCTGGAGAGTCATTCAAGATTATATATGTTTCTCCAAACATAAGGACAATGTGTGCCTGTTTTTTTTCCAACCTAAAGGACAACACGTGCCTGTTTACTGCAACTGGAAGCTACTCATCTATCACAGAAGTTATAGTTGAAAAACACAGTAAGTATTCTACAATTTCCCATAACCTGAATACTCCAGATTCATCCAGAAAAACATGGATATAAACTTACAAGCTTCATAAATATTTATGTTGGGCCTAACAAGTATTGGGATAGAACTTATAAGAGAAGGGCTAAAGAAAGTCCAGGGCCCAATTCTGATCAGAATGCTCTAGAGAGAGGGGCAAAATGGGAATAATGTTGTGTAACGATTTACTGACATTTCAAGTAGAGGGAGTGCGATATAGAGAGGAGAGGGAGGAGTGTGAGGTAGGCAATTGTTGGTTAGTGAGGAGAGTGTGTCTGGTCTCTCGAACACCAGGCTGTGTGGTTTCTTTTTTGTAGTTCTTGTTGTTCTTGAGTTGTTCTGTGTGTGAGCTTTCTTCTTAGAAGGAAGTATAAGGGTTGTATTCTCTCATTTTCCCTATATTAAAGACGATACACAATGAATATGTTCCATAATATTCTGTTTTACTTGCTGGCTCTAACAATTTAGTAAGGGTCTGGCACCATCTTTACCATAACCATGCTTCATAGCTTTAAACATTTAAATATAAGCTGGATTATATTAGGTGTAACCACAGAAAGGAATATTAGCATGGAAACAAACAATTGCAAGAAAAGGAGGTGCAATTAAGGACTCTCTGGACATACCGTCTTGAAACAGTTTCATCTGAGATTTTCTTGGTTGATTTTGATTCTGTAGGAAAATGGGGCTGAGAACTGGCCAATTCATCAGCTACAGGCAATATAAATGATGACAATAATGGATCGGCAACTGCATTAGAAGAGGACACTGTACATGAGGACCCACCAAAAAGGGATTGTAAATTTCCTTCTCGCAGCTCCTTCCTCAATAGAGATAGTGTTGAATAAGATCCACATTTACGTGATTTCCTCTTGCGCTGCATGTGGTGACTAGTTAAGGTATTCAATGTGTTATAGATCGACATCCTGATCTTGATAAAGATGAGTGGGATGCAATAAAAGATTACTCCTAGATACGATCACACCAAGAACAAAACCAGCTATTGAAAGATTCCGAAATCAGTTTTGAGATGTAACCTTATTTTTAATAGCAACAGCAAAGTTGAAGCGTGTGCTTATAATTAAGGCTACTGTCACTAAGCATTTACTTATTACCGATTATTAGTGTGTGACTGGGTTTAGCATAAAGTAAAACATAAATCCATTTAGAAAACCAGAAACCTTACTATCAAGTAAAAAGGTTCTTTAGAGTTCATTCGTAATATCTCTCTGTAACCCTAACTAAAGAATGATCTTCAGCTTAATATCACAGAAATATAAAGATATACTTAAATAACTTGAACCTTCTGCAACATGTGTCACAATGTACTAAAACCTTATGAATGCTCAAAAAATGAATTCGCAACAAAATGAATAAAACAACGTTGAAGAGAACTGAACAGTTGGTGCACAAACTAAGAAGAAAAAGGATATCTTGAATATGCTTCCATGCTGTAGCGTTATGTGCGCAACCATATCAAACCCCACCCTCAATGCACAAACTGGACATACCTACATATGAAGATACTCAAATCAGCAAAAGTCACTGATGATTTTCCCACGATGCTGGGAAGGTATGTATAACTTATTTTCAGAGAGAAATCATTAGCTCAGCTTAAACTTTAACTTTCTAAATTGAGCTCTCAAAAATAATAACACATGGATAAACTAAAATTCATCAAAGCCTGAATTGTTAAGAGTCCTTCTGGCAAAAAAAAAAAAAAAAAAATTGTAAAGAGTTCGTTAGATGCCTGAGACAAATATGATGAATTTATACATGTACTAACTGAACAATGTGTAGGCAATAAACACTACAAACACCATCAGTTTCTTAGTGGAAAAAACCATAGAGTGCTAAGTGAAATTATTCATACCCCATTTTTTGCCTCCATGGGATGCTCTTCATCAATGTGGCAGCATAATCCAACAATATCAAAATATTCGGAACAAAAAGGGCACAGAAATTCCTCCCTTATGTCATCATCTCCGTCGTTTTCGTCAAAAACCATGAACATATCTGCAGTAGCAGAAGCTCACATCAACAAAGCAGTAAGAGAAAGAGATAGTTACATATCAGCACCAGAAATTGAAAATAATCTGAGGTGAAATGAGGGAGAAAGGAAAAGAGAACTTGCAAGCTTCAACAACAGCTTGCTTTCAGTATGCCCACGCCAATTTAAAGTTGAATGGATGAATTGTAATAACTAGTTAAGCCGGGTAGGATCATATGATTAACCCACTTCTGTTTATTATTATAACTATATTTGGAAATAAGAAACCGAATAGCAGTTTAACTTCTTCTTTTAAGATTTTGAGCTGCAACAGTTATCCTTCTCATAGGAAAGAATTTCAAATGTTTAACTTATATATCTTTCTTTTTGTAATCTGATGAGAACATTCTCAATCCCTTTCCCCTCCCAAGAGAATAGAAAATAACTAGGCCAGTGTCTCTCAAGCGAAGCTCTTACTTTCATTTTTGGCTCATATGCACACAAACCTAGGGATAACGAAGGTTGTTCTGACGTAATAATAGAAAAGGAAAATTGAATTTCCAGAATATAAATCAGAGACGATTTCGTAAGAAATTAAAGAAGCCATGACAGGAAAGGTGAATCAATAACCTGATCGGGATTGAAGAGCGGACTGGTAACGCTTAGAGGCAGATGAAAGACGAGCAGCCCAAGAAGAATCGGCGTCCATAGCTCTTGTTTAAATGTTGATGAAGCGATGCTCCTCAGTCGATCAGGGTGTGAAGGAACAAACAAACTCAGCGAACCAGGAAATAATTGCGGAAACAGAAGAGCTTTGGAGGCTTCGTGAGGTTGAAGAAGTGAGCGAGTGAGGAGGAAGATGTCGATGAGGTGAGCTGGTGAGGTGCTTCTACGGAATTTCACCGAAAGAAGAAGGAAAAAGAGAAAACAACGAACTAATATACGATTTTTGTTTTTTGTTTTTAATTATATACACTTGCTTTTACCTATAATCTAAATTGGTCAGTTGCATATAATTTTAAAAATTTAAATTTGACCTCCTTAACCTTTTATTTTTAATTATTAACCCACTGTTGTTAAGTGGATGTTATCTTTTCAGCAAAAAAATACCACGTTAAATTATGAGATGGTGACATGTGTCCCGTATAAATAACTAATTTCAAAAAAAAACCTTAAATATTGACCAATTACAAATAAACCTCGAGATTTCAAATTTAAATTTAACTCTTACAAATTTTGATTTATAATATGACCGAATTATACAAAATCACATAAAGCTTTGAGTGAGTTGCATACTGCGTATAACCCCTTACATTTTGAAAGTTTAAAATTAACCCTCTAGACCTTTTATTTTTTAACTCTTAATCCTCTGGATTAAGTGACTATTATTTTTTTAACGGAAATTACCACGCAAATGATGAAATAACATATGTTATCCTACATAGCATCTTGTGTAAATTAGTAATTTTATAAAACCCATGAACTTTGAATAATTCTGATCACCCCGACTTTTGATCGGGATTTACAGATAACCTAGATATTTCAAAATTTAAATTTAACCCTCTTAATTTTTTTATTTATAATATTAAACCCAAGTTGTTGCTTTTATCATTTTAAACAATTTATTAAGTCTTTTGCTATCATTTGTCAATTAAAATAGTTTTCTTGTATGGTAAAAAATAGAAGAATAATACTTTAAAATATATATTAAGATAAAAGAAATTCCAAATAAATGCCATGTGAATTTAGAAAACTCCAAAAGTTTGTTGACACAAGAAAATGACAGATAGGTCTCAATGGACTCATCTAAGATTTTGAAATGTTGTGTTTTTAAAAACATGCTCAATAAGTTTTTTAAAAAGTAAAAATAAAAACAATCACGGGAGCGGGAGCTGGTGGCGATACGAGATTATTTATTTTAGTATAGGAATTGACTCTTTGAGCTCCATAAATTATATCCGAGCGTTATTAACAAATTGAATAAAGGCGTTGTGTTTTTGAGTATAGTAATTGACAAATTGCACTCTCGAGTTGATAATGATTCGCTCAGTTATCGTTGTCGATGTTAAAGTTGTTATTATCTTTATTAAATTTAACGGCGGCTTTGCAGGCAAAAAGGCTCAAGTAGTCAATTCGGTGTTCAAGTTTCTTTGGAGATGTCATAGCGGTCCGTCGAGTTCGGCATTGTGGTGATGTCGTCCATCGAGACTCGTGGATGGCAAGGGTTTTTCTTTTTAAAAAATGAGGGGCATTCCTTAAGAACACAGCATTTGAAAAATCTCAAATTAGTCCCTTTAGACCTATTTGTTATTTTTATATGTTAACAAACTTTTTATAGTTTTCCATGTTCAAATGTTTTTTATTTAGAATTTTTCTAAATAAAAACGTCATAATTTGTATAACATTTACTTATTTTCTTGGGGTAACTTAACATTGATAGTATAAAAATGTGATCATAATATATTCTTAGACTGATTAAGCATTGGTAGTTTAAATATTATATTTGTGTTAGAGGATAACTTTTGCCTTCATTAATTTTTTTTATCAGTAACATTTTTTCTTGAATAAGAGATTCGACATTTATTTTTATATTTTTCTAAATATTATTCTTCTAATTTTGGCTATACAAAAGAAATACTAGTATTTTTTTGACAAATTATAGTAAAAGTTTTAGTATTTTAAAATGATGAAAAGTAACTTGTGATTTAATATTATAAATCAAAATTTGAATGGAGTAAATTTTAAACATTGAAATGTCGTGTTATTTGTTACTAATCAAACTGTAATTTATATAGAATCTTGAAGTAAGATGTCGCGTGTTATTTCGAATTTGATGTGACATTTTTTAAAAAAAAGATAATGGCCACTTACTTGACGGGGGTTAAATTTAAATTCTAAAATGTCGGAGACTATACACAATTGACCCCAAATTGGTGGTTTTGTATAATTTAATGCATTTATTAATATATATTTTTATACTAAATTTTTAAGAAGGGGGGTTAGGCTACGATCTAAGTAACAGGGGCGGGCGAAGCCTCCCCTACTTAGGTGATCTGCAATATTGGGCGAGAATGGCATCTATTACCCAGACGTTCTACTTACTACCTAGGGAGTTATGACGTCTTAACACCTTGATCAACTCACTGGATTTGAACCCCCCTTTTTTTTAGTAAGAGTGTCGGCCTGTTATCGATTATCGAAGAAGGGGATATTTATTAATATTAATTCCACATACTACTGGTGGGTTTATATAGGTTGATGGGCAGCCCATCCACGGTCCATACAACGTCATGACTGCTTCACGTCTTCATTTTGCCACATCATGGAGCTTGATGGCCCAAATGCATGGCGCCGGGGACTCCTTCCTATTCGACTGTCACGTGACTTTCTGTCCGTACAGAAACGATCACGTGACTCCCCCAGCACAATGGGCAATGGCCATGCCATGGTGCATTGGTGCCTCTTCCACCTTTCTCGTTTGACCGCGACAGGGCCTTCATCCTCCACTTCCTAATTTCCGTGCAATTCAGATCTATGCTTTGACATTGAATCTGAATTTTGAGTGTAATGGCGACGAGGAACCGCACTTTGCTCTACAGGAAGTACAGAGATGCATTGAAGAGCGTTCGGGTTCCGTCGAGTTCCGCCGGTGCTGGTGGTCCGGTGATTGAATTGGTCAGCACATCGCTTCTGAATGAGAATCGTTCTTATGCTCCGCTTAGTACTGAGGATCCGGGTAATTCAAGGTACGCCTTTACCTCACAAATACAGATCCTACTAATAATCTAAATGTTATTTTTCTGGACGTGGACCAAATGCGTAGATGCCTATATTCAGAATGTTCTCTTGGTCAATAATTCGTGAGTGCGAAAATGAGATATTTAGGTTTGGCCTGCTCAAAAATCCGTTCCAGTTCCAAAAGAAGACATAAGCAATTCAAAACGAACAACTGATCAGAGATCGGTTGCTTAGGACACTTTAATACTCAAGATCATCGATAACGAATCCGATCTATGTAGAATGATCAATTTTGGGTCCTTGTTGTGGCACATCGCTTCTACACCGAAGCGGGAGTCTTCTTCCGGAGGTGTTGTAAGGTTCCTGCCGCGTTTGATTAGTGGCTGAGCTGTAAATGCACTAGTTATGCTCTCCGAAGTTGAAACCATATGCGGTAGGGGTTGTTGGCTGAGAAAATTAGTGAAGGAGCTGTATATGATGTAAAGCACTGAAGACTTATCTTTTCTTTAGTTCGTACGTGAAGCTTGTGGAATTTAGACTGATAGCTGAATGATTTATCTCACTCTTCTTGTTATTGGTGATTTTTTTTTTTTTTTGAAACAAATTGTTGATCAACGCGAAGCCTGTAGAATGTGGATTAAAAGATATATCATTTGCCTCGCCCGTCTTGTTTATCCATGGAAAATTTCTTGTTCGTCTGGGGAGGAATGCCATGAAAACGGATGTACTTCTTCTAATCTGGACACTTGCTTATAAATTTTTGCGTTTTTCAATTTTTTGGGGTAATTTGGTTATGCAATTATGTATCCTTTGCTTTTGACTTGCGTGAATGTTTAAATATAAATAAACTTACAACTGCTTATGGATTCAGTAAGGGTCCACTTACTGTAGGACTTCCTCCAGCTTGGGTGGATGTCTGAAGAAATATCAGCAAATGTGCAACGGGCACGCACAAAAATGGCAGAGTTGGCGAAAGCTCATGCAAAGGCTTTAATGCCATCATTTGGAGATGGTAAGGAGGAACAACGTGCCATTGAAACTCTAACTCATGAGATAACTGACTTGATAAAGAGATCAGAGGGCGACTGCAGAGACTTTCTGCTACCGGGCCTTCTGAGGATTCCGGTGTGAGGAAGAACGTGCAGGTATAACTGCAGAACTGTTACAGGACACCACTGTCAGAAGATGACCTTTTTGGGAACAACAAGAAATCCAGTTTTTTTATATAAAAAAAAAAATTCATGTGAAAATCTTCACGTCTCTTTATCTACAAAGGAGACAACTCTTCTGTAGTGTGTTATTCTTTTAATTGAGTCTTTGGCCATGCCTTCTGCTGTTATGTTCAAACGCATTTTACGAGCTTCTCGGATGATCTTTCAATTGGTTTTGCAATTTTTGAATTTTTTCTTATGTTGCTGTGTATTTCATGCAGCGTTCTCTAGCTACTGACCTTCAGAACCTCTCTGTAGAACTCCGCAAGAAACAATCAAATTATTTGAAGCGACTTAGGCAGCAAAAAGAGGTGGTAAGTTTTTAAAAGAAAAAAATCGGAAAATACTTTCTTTCTTCAAATGTTTGCTGTCAGAACAACAATTTAACAAATCAATAGCATATCATCAGTTAACTCTAAACTGTTGTTGAACAGATGAAGTATATTCGGTATTATGTCCTGAAAAAAAAATTATAAATCTACTGCCAAAGATTACATTGCCCACCTTTGCTCTTTACTCTCTTGTCTGGAGTTTATCTTGGTTACTGACTTGTTATGACATACGAGCACTAACTTGCAGATCAAGTTTTATAGCTCTTGACTAATATTTTGTGATTATGTAGGGTCAAGACGGGGTGGATCTAGAGATGAACATAAATGGAAGTAAATCCAGATTTGAAGATGATGCTTTGGACAATATGGTATTTGATTTGTATTTCCTTTATTTTTACCGGTTCATTTCATTCTCTTTTGGGAAAGGAAGATATGATCAAGAATTTTATCACTATCTTGCTCATTAATTTTATTCCATGGGACACTAATTGACAAACTTTATGATCCATTCTACCGGCTGTTTCTTTTTTCTTTTTTTACAATTTTCAACATTTTTTGTACATGATTGAATATTAGTAACTCAGTTGAGCTGGCACTGTCAAAAAATATACGTAGGTATTTAACGAGCATCAGATGGCCAAGCTGAAAAAAAGTGAAGCATTCACTGTTGAAAGAGAAAAGGAGATCCAACAGGCAAGTAGAAGTTCCTAATTTACTGTGCTGACCTTTGTAGACCTGGTGCTAATTTCTATGATGTTGATGGACTAAAAATGATTCATTATATGATCTTATAGGTTGTGGAATCAGTAAACGAGCTTGCTCAAATAATGAAAGATTTGTCTGTACTAGTAATAGACCAGGTCAGCAGAGATCTTTTCCCTATGGAGTTTACTACCTTGAAATCGGAGTCATGATGATTAATTGACATACTTTATATACAGGGAACCATTGTTGATCGAATAGACTACAACATTCAGAATGTTGCAACCTCAGTTGAGGATGGCCTGAAACAGCTGCAGAAGGTCTGACTTCCCTTTGTTTTGTTTTTGCTGGACTGAACTTCATTTTTTCCGGACTTGCTTCTTTCTCTATCTCTCTCATTGTCTTTTATCCCTTTTTTTTTCCCTGATATAAATGGTAGTCTTATGGTTCATGGGACATGCAGGCCGAGAGAACACAAAAGAAGGGGGGCATGGTGACGTGTGCGACGGTGCTTGTTATCATGTGCTTCGTTATGCTGGTTCTCTTAATCCTTAAGGAAATACTTCTGTGATCCATGGAGACTTGATTATTTAATTATGGTCACTTCTCATCGGTGCGATCCTCTCCATCGACGCTACCCGGGGCCTGATCAGACAATGATTATGCAGAGTGTCTTGGAGACAACGGAAGACTAATTCAATTATTTACCTTTGTTGCGGATGTGGGAACGGAGGGTGGGAAGAGGCACCGCTTTCGCATTCTAAGGCTAACCTTGAGGATGGTGGGATTCAGTGGGAGAGGGTACATTTGACCCAAAGTTGTATACAGCGGCTGTATTGATTCTTTTTTGTTGAGCAGAACAAGTAATTGCTCTTTCAACCATGTACTGTATTCCATTTTTTCCTCATTTTTTGTCAATATTTTAATTTTCCTCGGCTGTTCCTTTTGGCTTCCGCGCTCATGCTTGCGGTTCAAGGGAACGAGAAATTGTGTTTGTACCAAAATATTCATGCAATAAAATGGCGTGTTTAAGCTGGAACAAAAAGTTTGCGTTCTGGAAGGGACATGTTTGCTGGCCTTATCATTGCGTTGTTGCATGTATATTTGGTGCGGAGGAAGGACATAAATTGATAAAGAGCAATGAAAACGGAGCACCTCGGTTTGACGTTTGAAAGGTGACATGTTTCAAGGTTTTTTTTTTTTTTTTTTTTCTGGGTTTGGTTCCATTTAAAAACAAAATACACGTAAATATTAATTATTATGTCCAATCATTTTATAATCTTTTATCTGAAAAGTAGCATAAACTCTCCATTTGTTTTTTTTTTTTAATGTTAATTTTAACTTCCTTTCAACTGCGAAGATAAAAACCAAACGAAAGTAAACTCTAAATGTCTTTCCCAATTATTTTCCTTTCCTTTTTTACCATACAAAGCAACCAGAATTCATCTAAGCGCGGGAACTCAGTTTTATTCGAATCGAAGTTCAAATGTTCAATGTCTACTGATTCTTTTTTGGATGCTGACTATCGGTTTTGTTACAGGCATAGAATTCTCCTCTATTTGATCACATTTTAAAAACTTCTGAACTTTTACAAGAAGCTATCAGAACTATGGTAATTGAAAGTAACCTAAAATAGTACTAGTAAGTTTTAGCAAATTTTATAGGAAGGAATGCGTTTCCTCCCATTTCATGATAATGTTTTCAAGGAAAGTTCACGTCTTCTGACCATTACCCCAAAACCAAACATAAGTTTTTTTTAAAAAAAGAAAAAAGAAAAAAAGAAAAAACGGTTTATTATTTTTTCTATTCTTTGTTCTCACCTTTTAACCAACCAGAGACTTCCAACAAACTAATTAGAGCTAAGAGAGGAGTTTCTGAAAGAGCGGCAAATGTCATTTACATCAGAGTGTCATATTGCGAGAGATGTCTGGTATGTGCTCTCGTTTAACCTAACTTCATACACATTTTCTTTAGTTTACCATCGCAGGATTTGCTCAAGTGGAACTACAGAAATGAAAAGAAGCTGGTGTGGCAAGGATGTCAGTATGGCAATGGAAATGAAGCAGTTTGGATATTATTCCTGCACAGCAGCGGAGGTTTTGGCGATTCTAACAGGACTGCAAATCTTATAGGATAAGGCTTTATGATTCATTCAGTAAATAAATTGTCTGAACTTACAGAGAATAAATTAATTATTACAGCGTTTCTTTTTCTCCTTCTGCTACAAACATACTGCTACACCATCTGCATTATCACCTCTCAAATTATTAAAAAAATAATCAATTGATGGAATCTGGTCACCTATCTGTGGGTAGTTTCAGACCATTGAGGACCTAATTTATTTTTCCTGGACTACAAGGTGCCAATCCTCTTGATCCAACTACCATCCATTTCCACAAGTCAATATTTGAATACAATGAACAATATCAGCGATAATATTGTCAGGCAGCTAGCCTGAATTCTTCTTTTTCTTAGAGTTGGCCAAATCTGATTCCGTAAATGATCTTTCGACAAGTCCAGATAAGGTCAACTTGAGATCAAAGGTCAATCTAGGAAGTATCCTTGACAAAGTATTCACATCTACCATGGCCCTATGAGCTGATCCATCCAATTGAATGCTATAGAGCTCACGAAGGGCCTCAAGTGTTGTTGAAGAAAGTTTTGTTCCTGTGAAATAACAGTGTCAGTTACTTCATACCTAAGCTACGTATGTGTGATGTGTTGGGTGGGAGGAGGGCAGAGAGAGAGAAAGCAAGAAAGAGACCTATTGACTTCTTTAATTCACGTGCCAACGGAAGGGTATCTGAAAATAGCCAGTTAGGAGGAATTTCTACAGAGCAACGTGTAAATTCATTAATGATGAAGGGTACATCAAAACAGCGAGCATTATGACCAACCAATAAGACATAGCCGCCAGGCTTCTGACGGCTTTGAATATACTGTAATAAGATGGGAATCAGGTCCTCCATCCTACACAAAATCCAAAAAAGCAAATGAACGCTCAATGGTTTACATTGCAAAATTACATCAATCAACAATAACTACAAAATCAAATGAGAGACACTATAATACTTGTAGCTTTGTCAATCAGCAATTCTCACGCTAAAATGATAGAGAATATTTGAA
Organism: Acacia melanoxylon; assembly: GCA_019022615.1. Classification (NCBI taxonomy): domain Eukaryota; kingdom Viridiplantae; phylum Streptophyta; class Magnoliopsida; order Fabales; family Fabaceae; genus Acacia; species Acacia melanoxylon. The sequence continues at coordinate 10,323,743 of JAFJYJ010000019.1, read as the reverse complement.
ACCAATAGATTTTCCTGTTTCTATCACTCTTTCACTAAGAGAGTTCCATGGTCAGAATTATTATCTTCAATCCAATTTTTAGGTGCTATGTCAACCTAAACCTTGGGTTCCTACCCATATAATGTGAGATAATTTGATCTGCTTATCCAGTCTAAACAAGCACAATTTTAAGTTTTTGTTTTTTGGTGATACATTTTAAGTTTTTCTTTTGTAGTCAATTAGTTGATGTAAACATAGTAATTTTGATCTTTCACATGAAATATATCAGTGCAAATTTATGGTCTTTTGTAAAATTTATGCTCTAAGTATAGAACACGGGAGAGGTAACAGACAGTAAGACAGTATATCAGTGCAAATTTATGGTCTACTAAGCATAATCCAGAAAAAATTGAAATCCACAGAAGATTACCTTGGAACGCATCGGGCCTGTTAACCATCTTATTGGTAATGCCATGAATATAGGAATTAGGAACATCATGTTCAGGATTTACAAGAGTTTGGAAGGTGCTATTCTCACCACCTTGAAGATCCCGGAGTGCAATCTCAATGATCCGCCCTTTTTCTCTGCTAAGCCCAGTAGTCTCAATATCAAAAACAATAACAGTGACTCTGCTAGATAAATCTTTATTCTGAGCAATCTCCTGCCGTATGTCGCAGTATTGAAAATCTTGGAAATGAACTAGCTGTGTTTTATTTACATTTAATGCATCACTTGCTAATACTGTTGCACTTGAAATTTCAGGCTTGATGATTCTTGATCTGGTGCTCCAGGTGGCTTGTTTATTTCCTTTTCCTTCTGTTTTTGTAGTTACAGGTCTTCTACTACTCCACTTCTTACTGTGCCCTCCATCCTGCCCATGAATTCTAGAACAAAGTAGCCTACCGCTAGAATTATTACCGTAAATCTTACTTGAACTGAGGAAGGTTTCATCCCAATAATTAGCTAAGCTGTGTATTCTGCATCTGGGTACTTGCAATAATGAAAAAAACATGGTTCCTATCTTCATCTGAATCCAATAAAACTAATTAATATTATATGATCAATAATTCATCACTTTATGAGCCAGCAGCTGCAACCTGCAACAATGCAAAATTAGAAATTGCTGGGTAAGAAATTACCACACCGGCATAAATTATTGTGCAATTATATGCTTAACCAACACAAAAGCAAGACATAAAATTTGACTTATAAGATTCGTGGAGAAAAGAAAGTTTTCACGTAAAAAAGAAGCATTTATAATTCAAAGGTCTGGAACACATGGATTTATCTGACATATCTTAATAATTTTGTACTTAGTAGATCTAGTGCAAACCCTTTACATATCATACAACCTCAAGTCCTTTAGTTGAAGTAAAATAAAGCAAGACAAATTGGACATAATTTCTGAATTAATGAAAGAGAAAGTGGAATCTTGCCATGCTAGGCCAACATGAAAAACTTGAGGAAAAGTAATGGGAGAAGTTTAGAACCAAATTTTTAACAGACCCAGGAAATAGAAGGTGGGCAACAATCAATTTCATATATCATATAAATGATGGTGGCTGCAATAGTAGTTAATTGTGCAACAAAACTTGCTCCATAATCAATAAAAGCATATTATGCAACTACATCGAACTTTTAAATAGGGGCTGATGTGTTTTGTCATACTAATTACACCAATTTGCCTTGTGTAACTTCAAACAATTACAGACCAGAATCACTTTTATGAAAATATACCACAAATCGCCCAACAAACAAGAAAGTGAAGAAATCTGTCGGTGTTCATTATGCCAATTGATAATGTGATAGCAGCATGAACAACATATTCAAAGCAAGAAGGAGAATTAATTGATGAGGCAAGTATTTCAATCAAGGCATGAATTTTACAAAAAGATATATTAAAAGCAATTCCATAAATCTATATCAGCAATATTAAGAGGCATATTAAGATAAACACTAGAAAAAATTTATAGATCGAAGAAGAAAAGAAAAAAAATATCGCAATATTATAGAAGCTTTTGGTGAGTCGCTCAACCAGAACGAGGACCTTCACCACTATTAAGACAAAAAAATCCATCATACTTTGTACTAAACAACATTTTGTTATTGAACTCAAACCCGTTGAATATGATTGGAAAAATATAACTCAGTCCCATCTAAGAATGAGCAGACAGAAGCTCGACTACAACGCCAAGAGTCTCTCTCTCTTTTTTAAAAATAAAATCATAATAAGCTCAGATTCAACATCGAATCCGCCAGAAGCCACCCATTTTGAAAAATTTCCCGGAAGCAGGCAGAAAAGAACACAATTGAATGGAAAGTAGAGAGTGAACAAGAGAACTTGCCTGATGATGACAACGAGTCCAAAGGACAGAAAGGCGTAAGCTTGAAATCAGAAGGAAGGTCCATTAACTTATAGACGGGAGAGGGGAAGGGAGAAGAAGAAGGAACGTGAGATCATGTGGAGCGAGAAGCCGAGAAGAAATATCGGAACGAGGACAACGTAGCTTTCGGATCGCCTTGTCCGATGGGCGTTCCTTTCTACTCCATCCAACCCCTTTTCCGTTTTGGCAAATAACCCAATCTTGCTCACATGGATTAGACTATCGTTGCGAGTTTTTGCTTCATAAAATATTTAGATATGTTAGGTTCGGAAAATATTAATTATGTTTTAACACACACTATGAATGACTTAAATCTATTTTCCCATGAAGGAAAAGACAAGGAAAATAGAAAAAGAAAGAGTAACAAGTGGGATTTGTTTCTTGACCCGGAAGCTGATTTGGATTTTATACAAGTATCCTTGAGGGATTCATAATTTGATAGATGTTTGACTTTAAGATTTAGGATTAGCAGGTTGAATTACCGCAAGCACATGCTCAGTTTTGATGTTGGGGAAGAGTCCAAATCTCATCTAATTCAACAAGGGGAAAGCCCGCTATTATTATTATTATTATATATACAATGTGGTTGAAAATAGTAAAGTATCATGTGCGATTATGCGTTGCTTGAGATGGTAGGCCACGTTATAGATGTTTCTTGCTTCACAGCTTCTTCTAGTTTCAAGTCTTTTGGATATTAGAAAATAATGTTTTCAAGTCGTTTTCTACAATTTTGATACAAGTTCCTATATCTTGTTTCTCTATGGATCACTTCCATAGTTTCCTTGGGTTAAAAAGTTAATATTTGCGTTTGTTGATGTGTCAAACAGTGCGTATATGGTTTTAATAGTGTTAAACTGTTAATTTTATCTAACTCGGCATCACGCCTGGACCAGATTTGATCTTTTTTTTACAGGTTTATAAAAGCTTGAGGGGGAAAAAAAAAGAAGGAAGGAAGGAAGAATTGCACATGCTCGACAAATTGCGCCTTTTTTTAAGAAAAAAATACGAATAAAATATTACCCATAAAATTAGGCGGGAGTCAGGATTTTGACTTGCTTTATTTTTTTATGGGAAAAAAATTGAACAGCACTATGCCTTATGTAAAAGCAGACAAAGAAACAGATCACCTCATTTTTTTTAAATTATCTCTCATAAGCTCATCGGAGTTGTTGATTGAGAAAAAAAAAAGGTTAAAATAGTATTAATATTGTCACATAATTTAGAGATTATGAAAGAAAACTGATATGAATATCACAAAATTAACATAAAAGAAGATAGGGCATTTTTCTTGCCCGTCAATCAACACATAAATTTAATACTTAGCTTCTTTACCTCTGCACCTGGCAAAAGTTTCAGTTGAAAGTCAGGTGTTCACATTTAGAGTGGCTTCAAAGTCTGGAAAAGAAGAATCGAAGGCCCAAAATGGATCCAATTTACAATCTAACATGCATACCAAAATCTCTCCGATGGATTTTGGACCCATGTTCACAATTTCGGAAATCCAAAGCCCACAATCACTATTGGTATGACCCAGTGCACCAATGCTGCTCCCTACTGACACCTGCTTCTCTTTATCTTGCCCATAACTCTTCATGAGTAAACCTCAAGGTCGCCGACTGAGAAGTGAGAAACCGAAACACCGTCCTTCCATTAAATTCAGAGCAACATACACATCCGCGTTTTAATATGATATATACATTTATGCTTGAAATATTTACATCAATTGAGCATATTCCCACCCAACTTAACCCCAACTAGTCGCTATTCCTAATTCCTACGACCTACTTTTCATTTGCCTTGACATTTTATCCCCAAACAGACTCGATGCTTTGTTTCAAACCCCTGTAAGATGAACCAAGGGGATTTCAGTTCATAAATCTAAAGAACTATACACGACTAAAGGAACTAAAATGTCAGCCACCACATGAAACCAAAAGCCTGGCCACGGTGATCAGGGTCATCCTAAAATTGATAACCCTACTCCCTCCCGCGAGATTTGCTTCCCTCTAAGCGAAAACAAAGCCATAGGATAATGCCATCAAACAGAAAGCCGCTTCCTCCACTTCCCCTACCTTCCTTTTCCTCTGGCATCTCTGTTTCTTCAAAACAGCCGGTACACTCTGCAACAAAACCTCCTCACCCCATCCTGCCATGTTCATTTCCAACGATTCCCTCCACTGATTGTCACTAGTGGCTGCGGCAGATGTGGAGATGACCGCGACGGTGACGGCATCAACTGCGCCACCGCTTGAATTATGAGTTCCCTCTCTTTTCCTATCCAGCCCTTTGTTCAATCTCAGCGGAGAAGCCCTTCTCTTCCTGTATCTAATCCCACAAGCGTTGCATAGCGTCTGCATCACAAAACACTGGTTTCTCAGATTCTCGTTCCCAAAACCAAACTCCGAGGTCAAGCCTATCGTCACAATAATTGCGACTAGATACAACATACAGGAAGAAAAAATTTAAGCCATGTATGACACAGCCGCTGAGAGAAGACGAGGTTCAGTACAACAAAATGAATTAAATCAGGGACCCGTATATCAATATAAACATATAACAAAAGCACAAATATAGGAACGGACGACCACAGAAGTGGATTGTATGCAAGTATGAAACTAGGTGAAAAGAACAGCGAGAAAAAAATTGCTATCCCAAACAAGGTTCAATTTGCGCAAAAGCCACGCCAAAATAAATGAATAAATAAAAGTTATAAATGTCGACTAGTAAGCATCAAAGCAGGCATAGTACAAATAATAGCCGGAGAAAGGGGAGGACGAGGTGAAATTGGAGGAGGCGTATGTATTTCCAAGAAAGATCAACAGTGAACAAAGGTGGACTGAATAATAACACACCAACAACCTAAAATTGACCCATGACCAACCAGATTAAAATAATGATGATAGCCAAGAAGTCACTCCAAGACAAACAAGGAAGACAAATGAGCTACTAGTACTAGAAAGTGGGGGGAGTAACGTCAAGCGAGAATTAAATCATAATGAGTTGCAGTGGTGGGCATCACCTTGGGCCCAGCTGGCCCTCCTCTCCAGAGTGGAGTTTTAGTGGTTTTGCAATCAGTGCAGCACTTATTGATGCCATTCGATTCATCCGATGAAGATTCCTGCATTATAAACAACACGGATTAGAAATATAAAGAGGACAGGACCACGATTAATGCCAAAGTGGAAACTCATAATTCACTCAGGAGCACCTTCACATTTAGATCCATCTTATCATCGACCTACTTCAGTAAGAATCCAAATCAAACAGGTCTTACAATAGCCAGAGGGGGAAAAATGGAAACGCCGAGGAGAAGCCAGAAGCAGAGCGAGGAAATTGACGAGGAAGGTTGAAAATGGCAATGGAGGAAGTAAGAATTGAAGTCAGGGAAGGGAAGAAGAAGAACGATAATGGGTTGACGAGAGGTGGTGTTGCAGCACTAGCCGGCTAAATAAAACGCAGCTGCAGACTGTGAAGATGGACTGACGGAGGAGATACAGTGAAAGAACCGACAGAGTGAAAATACGCAAAACCCTAGCGCAGGGGAATGTAATGACGGAAATGCCCCCATTGTTGCACAAAATTAAACAGGGGCAACCCGCCAAATTTCATGAATTGGCGCGGCCACGTGTGCATCTGCCGTCTGGGGTCTACGCGCGAATGATATGGAAATTTCAAGAGACCTCTCTTGACGTGGCTCTCTTCTACAAACCCCCGAATCCAAGTTCCCTGTGCCCCGTATGGTACAGGCTATTCAGTATTCACTATGCCTTTTATAAAAAAATAAGATTACGAACATGGAGATGGTGCAGTGATATAAGTGACTTTTTAGGTTTTGAATTTGATTCCCAGTTCTAACACTTGTATTAAGAGAGACAGCCACAAATTATAAGATTAAGGGATGTTTTAGAAGTTTTTTTAATAAAATTGTTATTTTACTCTAACTTTAATTATAAAAATTACTCTAATATTATTTAACTAAAACATTCAACATAACATATTCTCTCAGAAAGGTAGGAGTGCAAGGAAATGACACATTTGAAAAATGAAAACATAGTTCCTTGATTGATGATTTGGACAGCGGGAAAGAGCGGAGGGTGACGAAGTTAGTGAAGGATAGGTAACGGCGCCAGAAGCCATTCAATGGCCAGCAGTAGTAAAACCCTTCTACGGTTGACAGTGATGAAGAACTAATACCACTCTACTCACACTCTCCTCCCCAATCTCCACCGTTATGTCCACCGCAAATCTGCAAGATTTTTACTCCACAATTCCCGCCATTCAGAGGAATGCCAACTCTAGTCTCTTCAAGATTTGGCAGGAAATTGTGCATTCTATGCTTAAACCACATTCCAAATAACCTTCAAGGAGACCGCTTTAGGCTGGAGGTGGATGGTTCTGTTCTTACAATTAGCAGAAGTGGTTGTGGCGGAGTTATTCGCCAGTAGGATAATGGTTGGATATGTAGGCAAAACTGTAAACTCGGGCTGCCCCGACCTCCTATCTCAGAGCTTCTTAGGATCTTGAATTGCCTTAACTTATGCTGGTTAACAAGTTTCACGAATATTGCACTTTTTTTATGATTATAATTTAATTTTCAGGAGCTGTAACAGAAATCACCTCTTTAGGAATATTGCAGGGATTAGGAGGTAGCTCTCTGTCATATAGTAAGAGAGGATCATAGCTTGGCTAACCATTTAGCTAAAGCTTCAAAAGGTATGAAAAACAATTTTTGTATTTAAATCAACCATCACCTTTTAGGCAAGAGATAATCCAAGTTTTAAAACTATTTGTACATTTATTTGTTAAATTTAAGTTAAACTTTAACAATATTAATTTTGTATTTATTACATAATTTTATAAAATATTAAATCTCAATCATCTAAAAAAACACTTCATCAAAATTAAATACAGAATGTTTGAGTGCTTACTCAGGTGCTAGTAGCGTCAGATATCAATAGATTAATCCAAAAAAAAAAATAAAAAAAAAATAAACACCCAATGTTTCTCCTGCAGTAAATTAACAACCACTGAATCAGCAGGACGCTAGGTCGAGGGCGAAATCTAACCATGCAAAAAAGCGAATGGAGTTGTGATTGAGTAATGAAGGGATTTGGCCTTCAGGGCAACTATATGTAACATTTGAGAATACAAGAGAGTTCTTGCACAGAAATTTCACACGCCAAATTAATACGACTCTAGAGAATGGAATGAATAACAAACTTCAGAATAAATTTCATCCACAAAATCGCTTACGAGAATGGGGAAAGGAAAGCAAAAAATCCAACACTATCCTGGCCAGACAGTAGCTTTAGGAATTTGACAAAAACACCCAAACAAACAAGGGAATTTACCGACTCAATGTATAATAATGGGAGGAAAAATCATGACACCACTAAAATTATAAATGCCCGAACACTGGGAACGATGACCTGGCAAAGAACTCAAGTATCATACAATTCTGGAGCGGCCAGAAACCAATCCACCCATCTACCTCCCAATGACGTGTGTAAAACCAGCTGTTACAAAAACCCAAGCCGGCCCAGCAACCTTCTATTTACCAAGGCTGGATCTTCATAGGATCCAGCGCGCAATGATGACATGAACTTGATTCCAAACTGATGTCTCGTCTTACTGGAAGAATATTTATCTGTACATCAGCCAAGAATCTCGCAGTCAACAGAGTTCCAAATAATGTCAATACAATAAAGGCAAAAAAAAAACATGCAAGTGGCAAATTTATGAAAGATGACATTACAGAAACGTATAAATACCTTCAGTTAAAGTTGAATCCCCCAGAAGGCACAGAAGGAACCTCAGAGCCATCAAAGTTGAACCCTGACTGGGAAGTGTCCCCTGGAGGCATAGTCTCATCTTCTTCCTCCAACCAATATGTCTCCAGAATTTTCACTGCCTTCTCATAAATCTCAGTGTTATCATGACTCTGTAGATTCTCAATTTTCTCCAAACCCTCGGCATCATCAATTAGTTGGGCATAATGATTCACATCCCCCGTGTTACCCATATTTTTATCAGCTTCTCCAACCTTCAAGATGTTTTCAAGCCCCTCCAGGCAAACAGTCACAATTCTAGGATCAGGGCAGATGAGAAGATCACACAAGGGCTTAATACACCCCTGACTAACCAGGTACCTGTCCAATCAAGGAAATACAATTGATAACCTCTTACAGAATTGTAAAACCACTAAATCCCAGGAAAAATTACAAGAAGAAGCTTCTTCACATACTTGATTTGATCATGAGATCCACCAGATGTAGCATTAGACACAGCCCAAGCGGCCTCTTTCTTAATATCAAACTCAGCATTTTGAAGAAGATCAACGAGAGGACCAATTAAATTAGCCTCGATTACAGCCTATTTAAGAGGGAAATTGTATTTTTCTGTCAACATGAGACCGGAAAAATTACAATTTCCAAGCATCCCGAAAATTCATCACAGCAAAACTAAACACAAGAAACTTAAAAACAAACCTGAATCTGTTGTTTATTCCCAGCTGTGATATTTGATATGGTCCAACAGGCTTCCTTCTTTATGCTTTTCTTATAGTTGTTTGTTAATAGATTCAAAAGACAAGGAAGTGCTTGATGGTTGATTATAACCTATACATGAACAGAAGCATATTCAAACAAAAAGCAACAAAAACCTAAATAGTGGACAAGGTCAAGTTTCTTTCAAGACATAACACATCCATCCAGTGAGGAAATCTCAAAGGGGCTTTTAGACAAAGAATCAAGTTAATTTATCTATCTTATACTAGTCAAGAATAAATTTCAACGTTGCTCACCAATCAAAATACACATTAGAGAGACCTTAACATGACTTAGCACTAATAAGTTATAGATATATTTTATAGCACCAATAAATTGTATATATTTTCTATTTTTGGGAAGGTGTAGAGCAAACTAGTAACAAACTAAGAAAGAATTCACTATCAGCAGACATACAAGTCATTAACATTCAACGTGAACTGGAATCAGCATAGCTAAGGAGAGCTAAAGAAGGTTCAGACACCAGCTGAAACTATTTCTTCCATATGCTCACATTAACAAACATCACAAAGAAAAATGATCAAGAATGAAGCAACAATAAATAGACAATTCTCCAACAAAAAGCATATGAGTAAGGGATGCTGTCACTTAGTAGCTTGAAATTAAAACATATGTGAGCACTATGAACAAGAAGACACATTTCTGAACAATACCTGAGTCTGCATATCATCACCAGTGACAATATTTCCAATTGTACGAAGAGCAGGAATAAGCACAGAAGGGGATGAATGCCTGTATAAGATCATAGGATTATAAATTTCTTGCCAAGCAAGAATGTAATGCATTATTGGACAATCATTAAACAGAAACAGATTACTCACAACAAAAGCTCAACAAGCCGACCACATATGGCGGCTTCAATTACAGCTTGAATTTTGTCATTTGTACCATCAGAAAGATATGAAAGTGCCCAGCAAGCATCAGTCAAGACTTCTTCATCATTTGAGTGGATAAGACGGGCGAGAGCAGGGAGTGCAGGTTTTACCTGTGGAAACCCATGAATGAACGAATCGATCGATGCATTTAATGAAAGAAAACTTGTGAAACCATCAGTGAGTAGTGACCCACCAGTGCTCTAGTGCATGCTCAATAATGTTCAACAAGAAAAATAAACTAATATAACAGTCTAACATCTACCCCCACTTGCAGAACAGACAGAAAGCAAATTTCAATGTCGGTTACCACTCAAAAAAGCTTGGCACTGCACACCACACACCACGGCCAACAAATTGAAAAAAGAGCACACACACATCAAGAAACATGTAAAGTCATCAAAACCCAGTTAGACATTGAAAATATTTCAAATAAATGTGATGAGGCCTTCAGTGGAGATGATAGGAATGTACCACACCCTCTCCTTGTTTACTCAAGAAAGAGGCAAAGGCACGTGGATACAGTTTAGTAAAAAGTAGTAGTTATTTCTTAGGAAGTTATGTTATCTTATCTTTAGGGAGTTGTGTGTGTCTTATCCATAGGAAGTTATGTATAGGGAAGTTATTATCAGTTATTAGTTTTATTCTGCTTATATAATTAATGTACGACAGTGATAAGTTTCATGAATGAATGAATATATGAATGTTTTATACCTTGGTCAAGAACACAGATTCTGGTTCTTGGATAATCTGTTTACCTAGTGGATTTAAGATCCATCAGGAGAAGTAAAAGTTGTTAAAATCCACATTCTTGTACCTGTTCAAAAGGAGGTTGTGGCTTGCCCCTGCAGAAATTTGAAAGCGTCCAGGTAGCATTTCTAAGCATAGAAAGCTTAGCTTGCTCATTCAACTGTGCCAACAGAGGAACCAAGGCCCCATGACTGAGAACAAGATCACGGCACCTAGGAGAATCCCCAGCCACATTTCCTAATGCCCACACAGCCTGAAAGACCACAACAAACAGGGAATAGGGCAAGGTCAAATTATCTGAAATTATGCAAAGATGGCGCATGATATTCTCATGCCATCTGTCAACTACTATTTAAAAACACTCAGAGCTCCAGGCACTAAGCCCAAATAGAACTAAAGACAGCACATTCTCCTATTCCAAGCTCATGATGAATTAAAATACTCGCCAGTCAACAGCTACCCTTTTGATTTCAAACCAGCAAATGAAATAAAATCAATTAAACAAGGCCAGCATCGCAATTATCATATTCCTCCCATTTTCTCCTAATTTCTCCTTCATATTTGGAGATAAGGGCAAGTTAAGACACCAAATATATATAAAATATACACCTGTTCGCGGACATCGTCACTTGGAGAACCAAGGAGTTTGACAAAAATCGGAACAGCACCATGATCGACCACCACTTTAGTGTTTTCAGATGTTCCAGAAGCTATATTTGTCAAAGCCCAAGCTGCCTCAAACTACAGTATACATTTCATTGTGTCAAAGTCATGCATATGCCAATATTAGGGGGAGAGTGTGAGTTTATAATGGTAGGTGACAAACCTGCAATTGAGGAAAGTCTTCTCTCATCAAAAACTCAACAAAACGAGGAACTACACCAGCTTGAATAACCTCCTCAATTGGTGGGCTGCGCTCTGGCAAACATAAATTAAATTTATCAAAGTTGATCTAAAATTAAACGGCAGTCAAAACTATCTTATAAAACAGTAACAAACCAATTGAAAGCAACTTTCGAAACTGAGTTGTCGATTCAAGCTGAAGGTTGGGATCATCTGTCAAGACGCCTGCAACCATGGATGGCAGGAATTCCAACTGCAGCAAGATAGCAAGTATCAATGACATTGGATCGTAGTTCTTATAAATACATAATAACAGTTAAACCAGAAGACAACAGATACTGAGAACACCAACAGACTTCAAATTGTGAAGACAGTAAAGGTAACATTATTCCACACTCGTTAGCCCATTGCAATATTGTATAAGTTTCCATTTGTATGAAATTCCACGCCCAGACCTCTAATATCACAGTCCAATAGACCTACGTAAATATTGTCAACGACCAAGACTGAAGTGCATGGTCTACCACGAAACAGAATAAAAGATGATTGAATCTCTGAATCTCTTATTATGTGAAAAAACTTTCCAAGTACAGAGAATACATAGGCACACTTAACTAAGCCTACCGGTAAATTTTTGACTCTTTGACTAAACAGACTCACAACTACTTGGACACGTAAGATAGATTCAGATACATATAAGATACTCTAATATACTCCATAAGCAACTTATAATATCAAAAACCAGAATTCTAATTGGAAAATTCACCTAACAACCTATTTCATTTAGGTTGAAGAATGTTCGCGCAATTCAAGCTAAAACCACACTGAAATTGATTTAAATATGAATATGAAAGAGAGAAGCATATGGAACAACATAATCATGTCGTCTCTGCTGGCAGAAGGCGCAAAGAGCCAACTTCGATGATCATCGGCGATGCCCAGCTCACATAGAACAAGTAACTATTGAGTTAAACATAGACCATCAGTGACTCCGATGATGATCAGTAACCACAGAATATAAAATCATGAACCAAACAAGTTCCATCTAAATAATTCCAATCAGTTGTCTTCCAAGAACGAAACAGATGAATATGGATCAACGAAATGAACCTTCTTCTCTACGGCAGTAGAGTGGAGGAAGCAGGCATCTGCTGAGCTTGAAGGCCCTCGCGCCTCTTCTTCTGCAAACTCTCTTCTCTACGGTTCTTTCGGATCTCGACCATGGTATCCTCTCGCCGTCTCCGACCTTCCTCGGCATCTACGGCCACCTTGTATCGATTCCGACGGGCCTCAGTCCTGGAGTTAGCGGCAGGGCGATACGACATACTGACGGAATTGAGAAGAAGCGATTAACAATTAACAACGCGAGTGAGAGTAATCAACGATTTTGCACGTTTAGGAACCGTAAGGTTGCGGATATATTGAAAAGGATGGGGGATAATATTGGAGAGGGAGGGGTTTTAATTTTTCGCAAGGTTTGAAACACAGAAATGGCGAGAGAAGGCTTATATAGGGAGTGGGGGGACAGAAACGGGACCTGAATCGGCTCACATTTGCGGAAGTGCCACTAGTTTGAATTTGAAGATGAGGGAACAGCTCACTCTGATTGGATGAGACAACTGGAAAAGTGTAACACCGTCAAGTGTTCGGATTGGGCTAGAGCTTCAGCCCACTCGTTGGGCCCAAATCCCCGCCCTCCCTGAATTTTATTTTTTATCAACACTTTACGGGGATGTGCCTGTAAGCCGGCTGCGGCAAGGGAAAAGAATCTTCTTCTTATCTTTTTTTTTTTTTTTTTTATCAACTCATCTGGATTGTTGATTGGGAAGATAAGAGAGATGTTAAAATAATATTATAATTAATTGGACGGATATGATTTAAAGATGATGAGGGATAAGGAGAAAATGATTATGAGAGAAACCAACCCGGAGAAATAGTTGTCAAAACAAACATATGACAGTTGCAGATTCGAATTTAAAAAACGAAGCTCCTATTTTTGGGCGAAAGAAGTCATGGGGCTGTGTCTTTAGTAACGAACTGGAGCAACTTGCTAGTGTTGGAGGATGCAGATTGCTAACTTGGGAGGGAGGCCAATGAAAAAGCTAGAACCCTTCACACCAAAGGTCGCAATGTTTTCGTCAATCTCACGTGTTGAGCACATAAAACCTGCATCCAAATCTTTTATTTTATGATTGGGGAGTGACTTGGTTGCAGATTATTGAAAACAAACAATGAGGATTTAAAAGGTGATTCTTACTTTTTAGTGTTTGAGCCCCTGGTTTAAAAGATGCTATCTATCCTTCAAAATAATACTCTGGCTGTCGAAGCGTTTTAATATAATGTTGAATTTAAGCTGTATAATTTCAATTTTTATAACGTTTTCCTCCTTGTCATATCTGTTTGCCTCTCTTTTCAAAGACCAACACTAACTAATTACTGATGCGATTACTGAGTAATTGTAAATCATCTGCCTCGCCGCCCCCTGCCTGATTACAGTGCTTACTGCTCCAACCCTCCCTCATCATCCGCATTAAATTTCACTAGTTGGTCTCAGACATACGGCACAATACTATATATATAGTACGATGAATTTTCTCTATTATGATCAATATAGCTGCGACATCCCCCAAGTCTTCATTCGCCCAGATTCACGTCATCCAACTTTATTCTTTTGACCATATTCACTTGCACTGGAGCAATGCTTTCACAGACATTAGACTGGCCACACTCCTCCAAACATCAGACATTCATCGTGCTACCTGAGCTCAATGCCTCTCCACAAGTATCATAGTAGAATTCACAGGACACTAATGAGTAATGACTCAGCATTGATATTTAAAGATAGCTTACGCATTTGGATAAAATACGCAAGTACCATAGTAGAATTCACAGGACACTCTGCTCTCAAATGCCTCAAACTCAAACTCAAACCCACAGCACGGTTGGTTATTTGCTACAGATAGTTCTAGTTATAAATTGTTCAAAACCCACATGTTTAATATATGAGATAAGATATTGTCACTATTAATTTTATGTCACTACAAAGTCACTATCACTTTTTTACCGTTAGATCAGAATCTCAATAGGAGAGAGAAATAATAAAGGTAGACGAGATTATGATCTAACGACGAAAAATTGGTAGTAACAATATCCTGGTAGTAACAATATCCTGTACCTATATATATTAATACTGGTACCGTACTTCAAGTAGGCGATGGCATAATTGTCGGTATTTAACCTGTCACGTCGCACCCGTCGTCATAGCTGGACGCTTTTAAATTTAATTTGTTTTCCCCCCTCACTCTTAACGCACAACTTTCAGATGCCTTGCACATTCGGCCGGCTAGGGCTCCAATGAACGAACAACCATGAAGTCATGATAAACACAAAGTAAGAGATCCAACACGATACGTTGACCCCCCCCAAAAAAAAAAAAGTACCCACACGATATTTAATCAACAACCCAAACTCATGACGTCATCAGGTCCAAAAAAAATCACGGATGAAGCAGGATAAAATAAAAATTGACAAACAAATGGAGAAGAGAAAGCGGGGTGGGCCACTAAACCCGCTAGGCGGCACCGACAAAAGCAATCCATCCTTATGATGGGGCCCATCAACTAGATTCAACCCCTCAACTTCTATTCTATCTCATTTTTAATTACCAATTATAATTATGAATTTGCTTTGGTATATTCCGTCCCAATATTTTATTCATGCTACACGTCTTCAAACGTGGTCGATCAATCCACGTGGCTGTCCCAAAAAAGGCCAGATCTCCGCTAATTCTCAAAAGAATAAAGTTAAATAAAAAGCTCTGAACACAACCAACACGCAAAGAAATAGTAAGAGGCTTTAGGGTCATTTGCTCTAATTGTTCCACAACTCACCCAATTTCTCGCAACATCCCCCGTTCCAATTAAATACCACAATTGACATTTGTGCTGGGGAAATATTTAACCATTTTCTTTTTTAAAAAAAAGGTAAAAATTACAAAACACCCGGAATTCAAAACTAGAAGCGAGAGTTGCTGCGCTTAGCTGCGTTGCCTCTTGGTGCACTGACACGTCCTCTCTTGCCACTCGTCTGATCATCCTTCGACTCGAACCTCATTTCATCTCCACCAACCATTTCTACGAACATCCTTTGTAGATCTTCCAAACTGTTCCCCTATACATAATAATAATCCCCCAAAAAAATTATCCCCGTTACACTCACCTTTACAAATTCTTTCTATCATGCCATTCTTCTAATAAAAAAATTATTATAATCATTCAGACAGCAGTACCTCGTCCTTCACATTGTTCATCATGGAGATCATTTCGTTCATGAAATCACAGAATTCCTGATCGAGGGGTTAAACACACAAAATAAGTAGTTGAAACTTCATTTTAATTCAGATTTAAATACCTCAAAGATACCAACTATACATTTAAAACGTATGCACTGTTTTTCCCAATTAATTAAGTGCATCGGACCCGAGGTCATGATGTGTCAGGAACGCAACAAAAAAAAAAAAAGGGAAAATAAGAATTTATTACCGAGCACAAGGCGAGACAAACGATATCGCCGTTTCGGCATACGCCCAAACGACACAAGTTTTACCTCGCCCTGTTTACGGTACAGCGTTTGCCTGAGCTATATATCAAAGGAAACTATACGAACTTCGTCTTCTTCTTCTAAAGGATCGTAGAATCCGGCGTCGTACATTGACCTTTTAGACTGATCGGAAAGAACTGCAACAGGAACACAGGAGTAAGTTTTATTGTTGATCCAAAGTTAACTCTGGCTTCACAACAACGATGCTACGTTAGTGTTATGTAACCTGAGTAGGCTTCTTGAATTTGCTGGAATCGCCGTTTGGCTTCTCCAATGACTGCAATGTTTCCGGCCCATCTGTCCGGGTGCCACTTCTTCTCAACCACAACACAAGATGAAATTAAAAAGATTCAAAATTCAAATTCTCTCTAACGTTCGTTACAAGTATACCCATAGCAAAAGGCGGGCATGAAAAACATGGCAAAACGAATGAAAGCTTCAAGAAATTACAAATCTTTGTCAAAAAACTAATGCACAAAATATTTCCAAGCCTTGAGAAACAAAACAGGGGTCGAATTATATAGTTTGACGAACAAGAAAAACAATTAAGAGAATAAGGAAGAAGAGCGGAGAGCAGCAAGACAGGAGCGTATCATTACCAGAGCGAGATTTCGATAGGCGGTGCGGACATCAGCGAAGGAAGCGTCCCTAGGAATCCCGAGGATGGAATAGTAGCTAGATCCGTCGTTGGATACTCCCTCCGGATCCATGGAAGGACGGAGCCAGAGAAATGCAGCACCAACGGGCTCGATCAGA
This sequence comes from Acacia melanoxylon, assembly GCA_019022615.1. NCBI lineage: Eukaryota > Viridiplantae > Streptophyta > Magnoliopsida > Fabales > Fabaceae > Acacia > Acacia melanoxylon. The sequence goes on along the minus strand of JAFJYJ010000019.1, from coordinate 10,306,993 downwards.
AGACAACCGGAGATCAAGAGGCTCACAGCAGTTCCGATCAGGAAACCAAAAGATTTTGAAAGAGATGATGAAAGAATGCAGAAGGAGAGAAGCGTAAAATGATAGGGGAAGAGGAAGAGGTTGGGGGAGAGAAGGAGAGACGAGCAAGAAAGATGGTTGAGAAAGGGAGAGAGAGAAAATATCTTCTCCGCCAGACTAGACCGTAGGAAGATATTCGGAAGAAACTTCGAGACATCTCAACTTGCAAGACAGATATTTTCGCCGCAACGAGCAGGACGCATTTACTTAGTCTGACTTTTTTAGGAGTTTGATAAAAAGTAAGGTAAATTGTAAATATAATTTGTATTTGGATTGACCTTGAGTAAAAGTAATTTTTTTAAAAAAAAAAAATTGAGATGCATTTAGATTAACAGTTAAAAAGACAATCATCATCAAATATATACTACTAAACCTTGTGTCTCTAATATTATTGGTCCACAGTGTCATCCCACTTGGATAAAACTTACATGATGATTGGACTACTTATGCAGTCAACCACTTTTTCCACTCATATTTAATATCAGCAATACATGCAACGTGGTGTGATGAGAAAACTTAAATGGGATCGTTATTCTATTGGGCGAAGCTTTTAGAACACTGTAAAGCCATTTAATATTCGAAGACTTTCCCGGTTTGTTTTCCATTTCCCCGAGATACATATTAGATTGGGCCTTTTTTACGAAGAGAATTAAAGCCATTCAATTCATTTTGACTTTGTATAACAAATATACATGTTCCCCATGCGTCAATGCATATTCCCATGCAATTACGTTGTAGATTCACGACGTGCGGTGCAATATCAGTTGTTCTATTTAAACCCTAAGGAGGTCTTCTTCTGTTCACGGTTGGAAATCTCCAACTCATCAAGAAGGAATCCCTATATTGCTGCTGAAAATGTCATCGTCGAGAATCTTTTTCACCGAAATGCCACCTTCCAGAGTTGTTTCATTCCTCCAGTGTGACTGTAGGAGCAACAATTGGTCGATTTGTGTTAAAGTTATTGCTCATTTCTGGGATGTTCCACGGACGAGGATGCATCGCCAGATGACGTATAATGCTGTTTTGACAGATGCAGAGGTAATATACTGACTCAACATGTGGATCTCTTATCTAAACGGTATCTTTATGTATATATGCAAAACTATATCTATTACCTTTGCATTAATAATTCATTAAATCTTATTATAAACGTTTTCCTTTTTTGAAACAGGGATATATTGTGTTGGCCGTTATGTGGAGGAGGGACATGATTCGTAAATTTTCTGAGTCCTCATCCCTGGGTTTTGTTTTATTCTAAGGAAATTTAGTGTTGAACGTGGGCCAAATATAATCAATCCTGATATGAAGATTGTGTTAGACAACTTGAGTCAAGTTGAACTTGTGAGGAATATCATTTTAACACCGAAACGATTTTTCAACCATTGCTTCCTTTTGCGCAACTACTTTCACCGAATCTACATTGATAAGTAATACATTTTTCCGGTATTCTCATCTATACGTATTTTGTTTTCCTCAGCTAACAACTAACTTTATTGCGATGTGGTAGGTCCGGTAACATCAGTTTATCCCATGTCTGACCTTGTTGTGGGTGGTGAGACCAAAAACCAGTTCAATTTCGAAATGATGGACGAGAGGTGTGCACTTTGTTCCCATTTTAAAAAGTTTTTTCAATTTCCTGAATTTTTCCACAAACTTTTTTCCCCTGTTTTGTCTGGTGGGAATTCATTCTATTGTTGTTTTAAAGGAGCTTGACATTTTGGGCCTTTAATTAAGTTTTCGTTATTGTTTTTGTTGTTGTTGTTGCACAGTTCTTGCATTTTCCTCATCTTTCAATAATGTTTGATACAATAATTAGAGAACAATGAATATTGTCAAACAATGTGATTCATTACACTTCAAATGTTCTTTTTTTGAAAAAAGTATGTATATTGCCATAAATTCATTTATAAAGTGGCATCTAAGAATCTTTATTATTGATTAATGTCACAACGTAAGCCACTCTTTTTAGTAAAGACATATACATTAACAAATTTCCTTTGAAATATATGATAACCTTTATAAAAATGCCCACGTTATAGATTTAAGAATCTTACCGTTTAATATTTGACTTACTTAAAATTATAACATTTTCGTGTATACATTCAAATATATAAGTGTCAAGTTTGATAAGGAATCCAAACGCCGGACTAATAAAAATAGTTAATTAAACTATCAAAGCATAATTATTTTGTCTAAAGACACAAAGGAAAAAAGGTAATTAAAGTTAATGTTACACCTTTTTTTTTTGGTTTTGGGAAAATACCAATGCTTAACGTTGAAAATTACATCAAGTCAAGTGAAAATATATTAATGTTTAATCAACTTATCTTATGCAAAAAAAAAAAAACATCTGAAAGATTATGAACATGTTGATTTAATTATTGTTAATAAGGAATCAATAGTGGTGACAAACATAATTTATATAATAGGGTCTTAAATTTCACTAATGACTTGAAAACATAATCTAATTTATACATCATATATGTGTTTCTACATTAATAGGTTGCAGACAGCTTTTATCTTATAAAATACATTAATGAGTAACTAAAACTTTGTGCTAGGACCCAAACCAACTACAAAATAATAAAGCTTCCGATTTAAATCTTTTTCCAGGATTGCAATTTACTATACATACTCTCTCACGATTGGTTAACGCATTCAATATAGTGTCTTCGCTTTTGAGTTATATTCAATGACAGTATGTTTCCAATATGTATAATAACACATGGTTAATAAGTCAAAGGCGTTTTGTGAGTAACAATCATATCGAGAATGCAACTAATTAATAATCTCAACGCCAAAATGCGTTAACCGCTTCCTAGACGGTGTATTGAACGGCTTTTTGTCCCTTCAAGCAACTGCTTTAATAATTGTCCCGAGTTTCAAGAAATAACAATGCCTATTTAGTGTTTTTACTCACGACTTGGCGATCCATACGATCAGAATGCAGAAGTAATTCCACACTGCAATGCGGAAGTTTGTCAGTTGATATTTCAGAAGTTCATATCATCCTTTCATTTTTAAACTCTTGAAGTTGATTGAAGAATCATCATCTGCATATATTAAACAGATGACTAAAGAATATTTCATCAATGCCATTTCGAAATAATTTATGTTTCCTAAATAAAGCAGATTGATATGAGGCAGAAACAATCAAAAGTTGAAAACCAACGGCTCAAGGGTGGAAGTGGTACATTATCCGAATTGTTTTATTGCAACTATTTTCTCTAAAGGTATTCACTTGTCATTCATACGTAAATTTATTTATTTTTTTACTTTCTACTTTGCAAGGTAAGCGAATTTGTTCAGAGAATCAGGCTACACATGGAAGTTACAGTTCATTCGAAAATGGAAATCAGCAAGTAATAAATTCAAGGTATAAAGGTTTCCAACCACCAATAGAAGATGAACTGACAACACCTGAGCCTGCAATTATTTCTTCGATTTCAATGTTAGATAGAAGATCTGTTTTAACTGATATCAGCAACATTCGAAGTGACTGTACCTCAATTGGAAGCAAAGTTAATGCGATTCTGATGACAACAAAGATATCTTCGACACCTTCGGTTATCCCGAACTCACATAATTTAAATCGGAGGAGCCGCACAAGGAGAACCACAAAAGTTGTTAATCAAGTGGCAACAAACTTAGTGAAACGGATAAATGAACGACAAATGATGGTAAGTACGGATAATCTATCAATGAGTTATTATCATCTAATTTATTTTGTTTATTCTTAATTGTATTTATTTCAAAGATCTAAAACGCACGAGGAGATTTCAAGATCAACAAGGACTTCGCATGAAGATATTGACAATAACTTGCCTCATGCAATTGATTCAAGCTATTTAGATGATGGTGATGCCATTTATGTGTGTCAATTTTGTGGAGCCAATATATGGTATTCGAAAGGTTGAAAAGGTTGCGAAATCAAGAACCACAATTCAGCATTTGTTGTGGACATGGGAAGATTCTTTGTGCCTTTGCTACAAGATCCACTGAAGAGCTTTGTGAATTGTTTTTCAATAAACAATTACCTATGTTCAGGAATTTTTTGACAAATATTCGTTTATACAACAATATGTTCAGTTTTACTTCAATGAGTGGCATAATTGATCATTCAATTAATTCAAAGGGTGGAGGTCCTTACTCATTTGTGCTTTCGAGTCAAAATCACCATTTAATAGGGAGTTTATTGCCGCATGGAAACCTCCGGTTTACGCTCAATTGTACATTTACGATGCGATGTGAAATCTCTAATCGTATCTCGGTAAATGTCGTCGATTTGTGACATAAATATTTCCATCTTGACCATTAATTTGTTGAATATGAAGCAATGTTAGATTTAAAATCAAATATTGGTTTTTGACATTACAGGAGTCATGGTGTTGCTGAAAATTTGAATCCAGATATTGTGCAATTGATAAAAGGATGTCTTGACAAGCATAACTCTATTGTCAAACAGTATAGATCTGCTACAAAAATTATAAAGCGTGAAGTTTGCCCTGACGTTAACATTAGGCTAATCAGGAATGACAACTCAAGTGGTTTCGACAAGCAGTATAATTTGCCTACAGCTTCAGAACTTGATGCTCTTATTGTGGGTGATTTTGACAACTCATACACCAAAAGAGACATAATTGTAAAACGTCAGTGTGGAGCATTACAAAGGATTGATGAGCTACACATGGCATATCTCCCACTTCAGTATCCCTTATTTTTTCATTATGGAGTTAATGAATATGACTCCTCAATGGAACATGGCCAAGAATCATTATTGAAGACAAAAAAAAATGAGGCTGACACCAAGAGAATTCTTGGCTTTTCGACTCATGAAAAGAAATTCGAACGGTCGTCATTTTGCATGGGAAAAATTACGCAATAATTTATTGTTGATGGATATTCTATGGTTGAAAGTGATAGGTTGAACTACATTAGAAACCATCAAAAAGAATTAAGGGTTGATCTTTACAATGGAATTTCGATGCGATTACAAGAGGAGAAACGCACCCTCATCAACAGGACGACAAGTCATTCTACCATCTTCTTTCACTGGTGGTGCTAGATATATGATTCAAAACTACCAAGATGCTATGGCAATATGCGCATGGGCTGGATATCCAGATATTTTTTTAACATTCACATGCAATCCAATGTGACCTGAGATTATTCGTCATTGTAATGAGGATGAAATGAAACCTTGTGACAGACCAGAAGTGTTGACTAGGATTTTCTATATCAAACTTCACAAATTGATGCACATAATCAAGGATGAGAAGATTTTTGGATCAATCCGAAAGGGTCGATTTTAAATAATATAACAGATTGTTTTTGTTTTGTTTTCAACGTTAATAATATATCCTTTTAAAATGACTTGATGTTTTTTGAGGAAATAATTTTTACTAAAATTAATAATGCTAGATAAAAAAAAACAGATGAAACATGTAATTATGGTTAAAGTGTTTTATGGTATTCATTTAATATTGCTTTAGTCAATAATTTGTAGGTTAAAATTTTCAGAACTGCTTTTGTAACAAAAAGTTGGTAAGACTTTGTTTTCTTAACAAAAAAGGAAAAAAAAAAAAAACGCAGATACAAATAAATAATATGTAAATATGATTGAACCAAAAACTTTAGAATTAGTAGCTTATTCGTTTTTAGTCAATCGGGTATATACATATTATGATGCAAAAGAAAGAACTTATTTTATCTAAATGTTTTTTTGTTTTTGAAAATAAACAATTAATATACACCATGATCGGTTAATATGTAGATTTAATTAATTCATAAATCCATTGTAATTTTTTAAATTATATTGAAAGTTTGTAGGTACCTTAACTTATTGAAAATTATAATGCTACTGTCAATTAGCATATTTTTTAACCACTAAATACTGTTTACGTTTATTTGTATAGAAGTATACACAGTTGAGTTCCAAAAAAAAGGGTTACCACATGCGCATATTATTATGTGGTTGTCGGAACCGGACAAGATTCGTACACCATTTGATGTTGACAGGATAATATCTACAGAGATTCTAGATAGATATGCTGACCCAGAATTATATGAGTTAGTTGGAAGCTACATGATCCATGGTCCATGTGGTAGATCTTCAGGAAGTGCACCTTGTATGAAAGATGGTAGATGCTCTAAGTTTTTTCCTAGAAGATATAATGAACTTAGAATGTTGGATGAAAATGGTTATCCTACATATCGTCGAAGGAATGATAACCGTATCGTGACAGGGAAGGGTGTTGAGCTAGACAACTGATTTGTTGTGCCTTACAATCATAGGTTGTTGAAATTATTTCAAGGCCATTTGAATGTTGAGAAGACAAATCAATCACGTGTCATCAAATACCTATTCAAATACATTAGTAAAGGGCATGGCCGTGTTATTGCGTATATACGATGCTAATGGTGGTGCGGGTTCGCAACAAGGGTTTGACGAAATTTCTCACTACCTTAATTGTAGGTACATCTCCTCATGCGAGGCTTCATGGAGAATATTTGGATTTGATATTCATCATAGACAACCAACCACGTTGAGAGGTTAAGTTTTCACCTCCCTCAACGGAATGCTTTTTTCACTCGATCGTTGAATGTCATCCTTGATTAACAATCCAAGGGTTAAAGAGTCAATGTTTCTTGCTTGGATGGGAAAAAAAAGATGATCCATTTGTAAGAACACTTACTTACTCGCAATTCCCTAACTATTTTACATATGTTAGGGAAAAAAGATGTGGAAACTTCGTCAACGTGGGTTTTCGGTTGGAAGATTAGGTCATTGTACACCAAAATTTCTCGGGGAGAATTATATTACCTTCGTTTATTGTTGACAAAGGTTCGTGGACCAAAGAATTATACATATATAATGACTGTCAACAATGTAGTTTACTCAACATTTAGAGAAGCGTGTTTTGCGCTTGGTTTATTAGATGATGACAATGAATTCATTTATGCAATTAAAGAAGCATCTTTGTGGGCATCTGTCATTTACCTACGTAAATTTTTCACTAGTATGCTATTGAGTTACTCATTATCTCAACCCGCTATTGTTTGGGATCAGACCAAAGATATCATTTGTGAGGATCTTTTATATGTTAGTTATGTTGACCCACGAAGTACATGTATGAAATTATTATGAACCACTAATACTATTTTACTTATACCTTTCCGTCGATTAATTTAAATTCTAGCCACGTAAATAGATGTTCAATCACTTATACTATTTTACTTTTTAAATGAAGATTTGCAGATAACAAATGCCCATAAGGAGGCTACAGGTCTATACCAAATTGAACAAATGTTGTTACGAAATGGCAAAAGCCTACGTGACTATCCATCAATGCCTAGACCAGAGCAAAAAAACATAATTGATACCTCATCCCAGCTAATTTTGCAAGAGTTAAATTACAATAAAGAAGAAGAGATAGTAGCCTAAAAAACAATGCAGGGGATTAATGACGAGAACGAAGCAAGTATTTGATGAAATAATGAGCAGCAGTTTCATCGCAAATGGGGTGTTTTTTTTCCTACATGGTTTTGGTGGTACAGGTAAAACATTTATATGGAAGGCATTGATGGCTACCATAAGGGGAAATGGTGGAATTATCCTTAATGTAGCTTCCAGTGGAATAGCAGCAACTCTACTACCATCAGGTAGAACTGCACATTCTAGGTTTTGTATACCTATTGATGTTAATGAAGATTTGATCTCACCGTATTTTTATATGATTTTTCATAGTAAAAATGAGATTCTTAATGTACTTTATCATAGTTATTGAGCTTAAAATGTCTTTCTTGTGATAAATTGAGATTAAGAGTAAATACATTAAATTAGGGCTAAAAAGGGCAAAATTGTCAAGAAAATGTAATTACTCTTAATTATTGATTTTTCGGAGAATATTTGATGTTAGATTAATTATTTTGATTGTAGATTCCTGAAAAGATTAAATCAAATTTAAAAATGTAAATTTTAATTTAAGTTTTAATCTTTGCATTTAGGTCCCTCAGCAAAAGTTTTTTTCTTTTCACTTAGGTCCCTGGTCAAAACTCTGCGTTTTGACCAGGGAAATCAGACCTAATTGCAGATGCAGAAGCTGGGGGCTGAACGATGGATTGGGCCACTGATTAAATGAAGACCCGACATATTAATTCAGGGAGTGGAGGCGCCGCAGATAAAAAACGAGAGCTGAGGGAAATTCACGCTGAACAGACTTCATCGCATCATCGTCCTTAACGCCATCGTCTTCATCATCGAACTGGTTTTTCACTACACTCGACCTTCCTTCATCCTTCTTCCCTCTCGCCGGCGGCACCATCTTCCACCACCAAGTCCGCCGGCGAGCTCCGACCACACCTCCACCGTCGGCATCAGCTTCTTTTTCACACTCCACTGTGGTTCTGTTTCGACAACCTGGACATTCATCGCCATTAACCACACACCTCCGACCTTCATCACTCATCCTCCCTTCTTCTTCGTCCACCACCATCCCTTAACCATAAATCACCCCTTCCAGAGACCCATTTTCACCTTCAGCCACCATCGACCACCTTCGCCACCTTCTCTTTTCATCGATTTACACCTCTCTTCCTCCACCTTCCTTCACTCTTAACCTCACCAACACTCTGCCATCTTCACCATTAAATTTCTTCCCTGTTCATTGTTTCCATGGCGTTGGGTTAAAGCTAGTTGGAGCAGAATTTTAATTCATGTGTGGCTGATTCTCAAATTCTTGGAGATGAGGATTTGACTGGAGTTTAAAGCTTCAAAATAGGGGAGTTTATTTGCTAAATTTATTTTCTCTAATTACAATTTAATTTCCTAGTTTTAGGAATATTGTTTTGTATTTTGAGGCTTAGTTTATCCGTTTGGAAAACTTTGTGGATTAGTATGTGATTGGATTGAATTTTGTGGTTTGTTGAAGTTATAAATTTGTATTTCCCTATTGATTCAAAATGAAATTGTCTTTTTTCGTGGTATTGTTAGATAGTATAATTGAATTGAATTAATTGAGTGGCGTGATCGCGTTCATATCGAAGGCCAAGTTACATTAATTTAATCCTAATCACACACTAAGTGGTTTTAAACAATATCTCGAGATAGTAGTTTGCTACTACGGTAGTAGAAATACTATTAATTGAGAATATTGGACTCAAGTGATCTTGGGGTTTTTCATCTGCTTAGTGAAATTTACTCCTATATCTAATTGAATTATGATAGTACTATTCCATTTCCAAGAAAGATCCAATATACATTTCATACTCCATCCCATTTTATAAAGAAAATACCAAAAATAATAGTTAGGATTTAATTAAATTGCATTCTTATTTTAGTTAATCAATTCAAAAATCCAAAACCTATTTTTCCCTTTTTTTAATTGCATTTGCATAACTGCGTTTAGATTACTTGGATTCAATAAAAGGCTCATCGAGAGAGAAACGATCCTGGTTTCATATCGCAATCCTTGGTTTATTTTTGATTGTGACCCTTGGCTAAAGAAGAAAAAAAATCCACACATCAAGATTCTATATGTGCAATTACTCATAATTCACCAACTGCAAAGTTGATCCAGGCTAAGCGATTTGATTATTTGGGATGAAGCACCAACGATTAAGAGCGTTGTGTTGAGGCTTTTGATCGAACGTTGAGGGACTTAATGAAGAGCGGATCAATTTTTGGGGAAAATGTGTTGTGATGGGTGGTGATTTCAGGAAAATCTTACTGTCATACCTAAGAGTAGTCGTCTTTGAAATTGTAGATGCGGAATCAACGTTTCTCATCTTTGGAAGGAATGCAAATTGCTCCGCCTAACGAAGAATATGAGGCTTAGATCTTCAACCGATCCAATTGAACAGGATAAAATTAAAACATTTGTGGAATGGTTGCTACAAGTTGGAGATGGAGAAATTGGATTAACACATGATGGTATTGCAGACATCTCAATACCCAATGAGTCAATTGTTAAATGATGACTGTGACCCAATCAAGTCCATCGTTGATTCTACTTACCCAAACTTAGTAGAAAATTTTGTTGACGTAGATTACCTCAATAACAAGACCATTCTAACTCCTTTAACTGAAAATGTAGATGCTTTAAATGAATACATCTGTTCTTTGTTGCCAAGTGATACGGTAGAGTACTTCAGTGCAGACTCTATCAGTCGTGCAGATCAAGCAAACGGAAGTTTGGAGGATTTATACGACACAGAATATCTCAATGCAATAAAATGCTCAGGGATTCCTCATCATAAATTGGTTTTGAAAGTAGGTGTACCAATTATATTAATAAGAAATATTGATCAAGCGGTGGGTTATGAATGGTACAAGGCTACAAGTAACACAACTTGGCAAGAATGTCATTAGGGCAAAGGCTTTGAATGGGATAAGCGCTGGTGAAGATATTTTGATACATAGAATGGATATGAATCCATCAGAATCTAAATTGCCTTTCAATTTGACAAGGAGGCAATTCTCAATCATAATATCATTTGCAATGGTAATAAACAAAAGCCAAGGTCAATCAATGTCACATATCGGACTCTACACCAAGTCTAGTCTTTTCACACAATTATATGTTGCGTTATCCGGTCAAGAGCTTCAAAGGTTTGAGGGTACTTATACTGGATGAATTTAAAAAATCCAGTAGCATTACAACAAATGTTGTATATAGAGAAGTTTTCCAAAACATTGATTTTAAATGATGGTTAGTTGTTTTTTAATTAGTTTTGTTATCATGTAGTGGCATGTGTTTGTCATTTTAATCCATGTTGAGAATTAATATATCCGTACATCGCAAGGAGAAAGTCTTGTTAAGATATAAAATGACTAATTTTTTTTTAATTTTATTAAATATTAAAATATTTAATTTAAGGAAGCTAATTAAATTAACTTATAGTATTTTTATTTTTATTTTTTTCTTCAAACTAAATAGTTTGACTAATAAACTAATATATAATCAAAGAAAAAACAACATATAAAATAATTAGGTAACTTATTTAGCTTCCTTAATCTCTAAAAAAATCAACTAGGTGCTTATAATTAGGACAAGAGGTAGTATGAAATAAGGGAAAAGTATTTCCAAATCACCGGAGATAAGTTATTTCCAAAGATCCCTAAAACTACGTCGTTTTGAATTAATGAAGGGTATGTTTGTAATTTTAGGTGAATTAATAAAGTGCAAAAATTACGTAAAACACCCTTCATTAATCCAAATCGACGTAGTTTTGGATCACCTGGAGATAACTTATCTCCAATACTAGAAAATCCTTTACCCATGAAATAATTAATATACGGTAGATGTAGGCATAAAAAATATATATATTATACAGTATAAAAATATTAATTTTTTTACTAAATAATATTCCTATATGAATTGAAATTAAAAATCATTTTTTTTAATTTTAGAAATCAAATACTTTTGGGTGAGATAGGACAATTTTAAGGTTGTTTGTTAGACCCATGAAATTTTTTCCTTGGTACAGTGTCTGGACGTTTGGACTGTGGCTTTTTGATTAAAAACCATTTTTTGCTAGAAGTCGAATGAGAAAGAAGATTCGAGCAAAAAAAATGAGAAAGAAGCTGAACCCAAACACATAAAAATGAACTGGCTTCTGGACTGAATTTTTTAAAACTTATTAGCCCAAAAAAGGGGACTCCAAATAGGCCCAAGTTTAAACTGCCAATCTGCCATCACTCCTCTCCGGCCCAAACACTGACCAATTGTATAATACGGCCTTAAAATAAAAAAGAGAAGATCTCAATTGTCATCACACACAAGCCCAGCTGGGTTTTTAAATATGGCGGAGGCCCATTGTCTATAGAGCCCAAATATAATACAGACTCAGACCAAATAAGTTTAATTTAATTAATCAAAATTAAAAGACAAAAAGAACAAGGGCAACAAATGAAAGCGTATTTAGCGGCAGAGATCTGCGTAAGATGAGCCATTTGAAAGAAGCCCGAATCTTAGCCCACACCGTTTTGCTTTTGCGTCCGGCGGGGGTTGAAGGAGGCGCATCAGAATGAAGGAAACGCTGGACATCATCTAGAAATGATGGAGAGTAATGCGATTCACTATCACCGAGCAGACCCCAGTCAAACAATTGCCCTGCACTCATTAAATTACTAAATCAGCGATATGTCGGTATGATTTTGATTTGTGTGCGTTGAAATTGAAATGTTATTAGTTACCTTGTTGGGTGGCTGGGAGATAAACCTGCTGCGGAGCCCCTCCATTTGGTGCAATAACAACTTGTGGAGTTGCCATTTGTTCAGTGCCTTCCCGTTCATCCTGTATTAATTCACCAAGCGATGTAGACCTGGAAGGCTGGCCTGCATCTGATATATAAAACCAAGGTCTTTCGCTAAATATTTGATGCGAATTAATTAAAGGCACATGCACATCAACAAAACGAATGGAAACCCGGATATACAATCTACCTGCCAACGTTGTCGTCGTCCCATATATTGATGTCTCCAAGTTCCCGTAAGCATTCAGCTTAGCTATCTCCACCAGACGCTGCCCATGATTATGAAACAAGGATTTATCATGCGGCATGCTCTCATTGACGAATCAGCATTATTTAATTTATAGTATTATAATAGATACATGAATGAGTACGTATACCTTCTCTTCCGAGTTCAGCAATTCCAAAGGACGATAATTATGGCCATCATCAAAACTCACTCTCAGTAGCTCATAGATGGAATTGAAGAGAAGACGTACTGGTTGTTGTGCTGTGGTGAGGGGGTAAACGTAACGCTCACCATCGTCTATCTCACAAGACTTGGCGTGTTCAATGATTGTTTCCTGCCACTTCTTTGCAACTCTGCCCATTTTCTACAATTGTCCGAAGCCAAAAAAAGTCGCATCACATGGTCTATATGTATGTGTGTGTGTGTGTTATATGCGCCATATATCAATTCATCAAGTACCTTGGCTTTGAGGGCTAAACATTTAGAAAATCATACATAATCCGCATGTTTTTACCTCTAGCAATGAACGAGGGTTCATCACGTTAAGCCGCAACAGATCTCTAACAGTTTCTACTTTATACGAAGACAGCCGCTTGTGAATTTCACCATTTCTGGCTATCTTTTTCAAACGCCATATTTCGTCATCCAATGATGGGCGGTCGTGTTTCTCGTACACTGGAATATATATATGCTGACATGTCAGATTAATTTGCTGTTCTATACTTCAAATTAAGTATATACTGTACGTAAAAGAAAAAAGCGAAAGACAGAACAGTAGTTACGCTGTCCACGTTTATCCAAGACGACGAAAGCTTCACTCCTCCCTTCTCTTATGTTTGCTTCGTTCTCCACAGCTTTGGCTCCTAACCTGAACTTGCGGCTACTTGTCCAGCTCGAGTTATCAGTAAAATGAATGTCAGGAACAAAACCCACTCCATTTTCTAATGTTATTATTAACCTTTTTCCTTTCAGTAACTCGCCTTTGTTCTCTCTTCGAGTTAAGATATTGGCATTGAATTCCACTTCGCTCCAATCTTCGCTACCGTTGGAACCAAACTCGCCTTTGAGCGCATACATCATTATCCTGCTGCGCGAAAGAGGACCTTCATTCACTATCTGAGATCTAGCATCACACAGAACAATTCCAATCGGAGCACCATCTTCAGAGGCTATTCTAGTGTCTGTAAATATTTTTGCAGGCAATCTGTTTGTGAAACACAAACGTAAAGCTCTGCTTCCAGATGTTTCCGCCTGATGAAGAGTTTCTTCGCAGCTGTTTTGGACGCAATACATATATGTAAGAATTCGAGACAAGTTATTTATGTAGTAGCTAGCCAGGAATATTTTTTGGACCAGGGAAACTGACCCAGGACATAGACGACGGTGCCCTTGAAGTATAGGTGGACGCTCCTCTCGTACCTATAATATGAAGAAAAACAAAAAGTGATACACCTAATAGGTACTGTTAAACTTATGAACTTTATTGAAAATAATCATCAAGTCAATCAATTACAAAGGGGCTGTACACAAATATATAGACAGGCCCGAATCAAGAATCAAGAATCAAGACTGAAGAGACTAAAGAAATACAACTAAATACAAACTAAATCAAGAATCAAGACTAAAGAAATACAACTAAATACAAACTAAAGAATATTCGGATCGGTGGAGTCGGATCTTGGATTTGTGAGGGAAATATGGGGCGGGTGCTTGATTATTGGGCCTACTGAACTTGCAACACAGAAAGATGTGAAAAAAAAACCAACTGGCTCTTGATACCATGTTAAACTTATGGACTTTATTGAAAATAATGATCAAGTCAATCAATTACAAAGGGTCTGTACACAAATATATAAACAGGCCCCAATGAAGAATCAAGACTAAAGAAATACAAACTAAATCAAGAATCAAGACTAAAGAAATACAACTCAATACAAACTAAAGAATACTAACAGGTGCCAAAAGAACATTGTTGATGAAGTAGATCGATCAGGATATAAGAGAATCGATCTATCACTGTCCATTAATAAAGATAAAGAGGAGAGATAATTGGTTAGAATTATTAGTGATACATATAGAAAGGGCCAAAACACGCCTTTCATGAAACGCATGTTCCTATTCGGTGTATAAGCTCAAAGCATAGCTAATATATAACTTAGTGCAGCTGATCGAAATTAAAACTATTTGAAAATGCAACAGAGTAACCGAGACTAGACGTGGTATGCCTTACCACTCGACGTATCATAGCTTCAAGGCGTGAGTACTCTCCATCTTTCCTGCAAGGAAACACCGAAATTATATATATTTTTATAAAATAACTCCATAAATCTGAAGACGTTCACCGGATAGTGAAAATTAGATTAATACAAAATAGTATCTTCTATAGTATCTTCGTGTCTCCGCTTTTCAGCTGGAATGTCAGGATCATTGGCTTTTCTTTTTGATGCCATTATCACTGCACGAGAGTACCCTAAGGTGCGTGTAGTTCTAAGCTTTCTGGTTGTGCACACCTTCGAAAATAAACCTAAACAAAACCACCTAAAAACCAGGAAACGCCACTATGCGCTCCCTACTAACTGCCGCGAGGTCCGCCTGGTAAATCAGGAGAATTCCTCCTGGGGGCTCCTCAAAGAAGATCCTGTCTATTTGAATGTTTGGATCAAGCATGTAGTTGGCCATCCACCGAAAATGGGCCTTTAATAGAGAGCTGTGGCGCGTCGATATGGCATTTTGTAGAAGTTGCAAGGAGATTTACTGGAAATTATACGAAAACGAGCGAACTCTAGTTCATGGCGTGGACAACAAGTCCACACAAACTAATAGATAAGTAATGTGGAATCCAAAAGCCCTCTCGTCAATATGATTTGGGACCCGGACGCGTTATTATAACAATCAATAGATCAACCCGAGAGATTTTAGCAATCTCTGTCAACGTATATGACATATATTATACAATCGAGGAACTTGATTCCTAAGTCGATCATTTAGAGATTTTCAGTTGATCGAACATGAATATGTTTTTTTTTTGTCCTGATGAAAAGAAAATTAAAACAAGAAAATAAGAGAACTTGTATTTGGGAATAAGAGAGAAAATTGATCGCTTAGTCGATAAGAGGCTCGAGGTAGGCCAGCTGCTGTGTCCAGGAACGGTCGCATTAATTTCTACTGAAGTTTCGTCTTGAACTGCTAATTAGAGTGAAGTCGTCAGATCACAAAAACGCAGATTGATATAGGTGAGAGATGATTTTGTGGATGTTTATTTCTATCCTTAATTTTGTGGCTGTTGCTGTCGAACCACAGTCGACAGGGATGTTACGTTCTTGGCATGCGTCAGGGCCCGTAAGGATATTATTATCATCCTTATAAAATCGTTCAGACTTCCAATAGTTACTTAAGCTAAACCCAGAACTCATTTGCAATTGCATCCGACAGAATCTAGCTACCTAGTATATACTGTCGATCCTTTATTTATTTTTACAGATCCTACATTTATTAACGTGCGTGTATGTGTCTCGCTCTTAATTATGTGAAGGTATTGTCATTATAATGGATCGGTGTCATATAATGGACCTATATTTTCTTTTTCTATGAGGAGCATTTCAACATCGTACTTAAAATGGAATAAAATAAGTCAAAGGGGATTAGGTATTCAAATTCAAAATCTCCATAGATATATAGTTAAAAAATGCCCACATATATCTTTTTCATCAAAATGTAACTAATTAAGCCTCCAACGTAACACTTCTAAAACACGTTATTCTGAGTAAAATCAGCGCGAAAAATATTTAGTAATTGGTAGGATGTCTAAACATTTTGTGACTCTAACAAAGTAGATATTTATTTATTTTACCACGGACAGATCGATTTTTTACTTTACTATGTACTCCCTAGTCCCTCCAATCCTAATTACTCCCTCCCTCCCACTAATTATAAAATCTAGTTGACTTTTTTTTGAAAAGATTAAGGAAATTAATTAAATTAGCTTAGAGTATTTTTATTTTTATTTTTATTTTTTTCTTCAAACTAAATAGTTTGACTAATAAACTAATATATAATCTAAGAAAAAACACAACATATAAAATAATTAAGTAACTTATTTAACTTTCTTAATCTCTCCAAAAAAAGTCAACTATATCTTATAATTAGGACCAGGAGGTAGTATAAGATTAAGTTGATTTTTTGTTTTGTTTTAGAAATTAAAGAAGTTAATTAAATTAGTTTAGAGCATTTTTTATTTTATTTTTCAAACTAATTAGTTTGACTAATAAACTAATATATAATATTAGGATATATATAACATATCATATAATTAAGTAAACTTATTTGGTTTTCTTAATCTCTCAAAAAAGTCAACCCTTATCCTTATAATTTAGACCAAAGGTAGTATCAACTAACAAATTAATTAAATATTTAGCCAAAAAAGTCAAACAGCAATACCTTATACTAGTATACCACTCTGGTAATATTTATAAGCGTTTTAACTAAAAAATTTGGTTATTTTATAAGTCCAGGTTTAAATTAATAAATGAGATTGTAACAATTTTACTCATATTAATTGCACTCATGAAGATAGAGAGAGAGAAAGAAACGGTTGAAAAATACTCAATCATAAATGAGGCGAAGTTGAAAATCTACCACCTAATCATTGAATTAACTACATCTTATTGGTATATGTGATTTGGTTAAAATGGGCTTATAAATAGGGCCAGGAAGTGGTATATAATTTTATTTTTTAAAATATGAATAAAAAAATCAAATAAATTTGTAAAAATACACATAATCTTCATAACTGAACATGGCATAATTGTTTTTAGGAGAGCATGTTGTACGTCCTGGAGTGTAGTGATGGGAGTGGGACTACAATATTTCTACAGATCCAAAACCAGGACACAACAAATGTAAATATAGAGTTGAAGATCTGCTGCGACAATACGAAGAAGATGAGTAGCAGAAGCAGAGAGCTCAACTGACCTGGAGTCAATCTTTTCGGTCGATTGAGAGCAGAAATGAAGAGAAGGCTCTGAGTTCCCAGAAACTGGGATGAATATCTGCAGATTGCATCATGGC
The DNA here is from genome assembly GCA_019022615.1 of Acacia melanoxylon. Classification (NCBI taxonomy): domain Eukaryota; kingdom Viridiplantae; phylum Streptophyta; class Magnoliopsida; order Fabales; family Fabaceae; genus Acacia; species Acacia melanoxylon. Next base: position 10,289,367 of record JAFJYJ010000019.1, on the reverse strand, counting down.
TTTTCCTCTGCAAAGCTGAATGCGTTGATTGGAAAAAAGAGAAGAACAAAACCGCGACGACATTGCAGAATCTCAGGTTTTATTTAATAAATAATGGCAGCCTTTGCATATAGTATAAATAATCTTAATTACATTGACCAAGACTTGCTGTTTGCTTCAATCATATCACTATATCATAACATGCTGTGGCTGTCACCTACCAGTCAAGTTTGGCGGCTTCACTCATTTTGAATTATTTTACAAATCTTTATTACAGTTTTGTTTCTTGTTATAAAATAGCTGCATTCTTTCGGAAGCACGTGCGAGTGCTATGCAATTTGGAAATTATAGTGTGATCGCGTAAACAATTGCCGGGAAAGTTCCTTTCTTCTCTACTATATATATAGCCCACTTTTTACCTAATTAATTATCCCTCCTGAATTATTATGTAGATGACATCAATCTTACACTTTACCCGGAATACACATATCCAAGAACTAGCTAGCTAGGCCTCAACAAAGATGGCATTCATATCCGAAAGAATAAGCAAGACCATAATTATTGCTACCCGGGACTTAAATGTAAAACATAATTAATAGTATAATTTGTTCTATATTTAAGATCAGGAAGTAATTAAGTGTAACATATAATATATTAACCACCAAGATCCATTCTAACATTGGTCTCGGTACAAATGTAGCATTATATGTAGCCAAAACAGGTATTGACATTGAAGCTGACATTACAACTTATGGGAAGACAAGACCTACGCGAGGACCATATATATATAGAGGGAAACTTTACGATAGCTAAGCACTTATATCAAAGATAAAAAGAGAAATCTATTAGCTAGCTAGCTAGCAAATTACAGGGAATTGAAAGCTTGGCCTTCCGCTTAGCCACAAAGGGCATCACCAATTTCAGAGCATGTCGAATCTTATTCCACACAGTTTTGCGTTTCCCTCCGCTTGAAGTTGAAGCCAAATCCAAGAAAAAGTGAGAGCTCAATGCAAGAGAAGAACCAAAGGGACTTCCTAGCTCCACCGGCAACAGAAGAGGAGACATGCACTTCTCTAAATCAAGCCCTGATGCACTGAGATCCCATTCACCTCCACATGCCATTTGGTCAATGCCTTCTTGTTCATCCTCTAGTATTAATTCACCAAGCGATGTAGACCTGGAAGGCTGGCCCGCATCTGATATATAAAACCAAGGTCTTTGACTAAATATTTGATGCGAATTAATTAAAGGCACATGCACATCAATAAAACGAATGGAAACCCGGATATACAATATATATACCTGCCAACGTTTTCGTCGACCCATATATTAACGTCTCCGTGTTCTCGTAAGCATTCCGCTTAGCTATCTCCACCAGACGCTGCCAATGAAATTATGAAACAAGGATTTAGCATGCGGCATGCTCTCATTGATGACAAATCAGCATTATTTAATTTATAGTAATATAATAGATGCATGAATGAGTACGTATACCTTCTCTTCCGAGTTCAGCAATTCCAAAGGACGATAATTATGGCCATCATCAAAACTCACTCCCACTAGCTCATAGATAGAATTGAAGAGAAGACGTATTGGTTGTTGTGCTGTGGAGAGGTACTGGTACTCGTAACGCTCACCATCGTCTATCTCACAAGACCTGGCGTGTTCAATGATTGTTTCCCGCGACTTCTTCGCAACTCTGCCCATTTTCTACAATTGTCCGAAGCCAAAAAAAGTTGCATCACATGGTCTATATATATATTTGCCATATATCAATTCAAGTACCTTGCCTTTGAGGGCTAAACATTTATAAAATCATACATAATCCGCATGTTTTTACCTCTAGCAATGAAGGAGGGTTCATCACGTAAAGCCGCAACAGGTCTCTAACAGTTTCTACTTTATACAAAGACAGCCGCTTGTGAATTTCACCATTTTTGGCTATCTTTTTCAAACGCCATATTTGGTCATTCAGTGATGGGCGGTCGTGTTTCTCGTACGCTGGAATATATATATTCACAAACACACACTGACATGTCAGATTAATTTTCTGTTCCATACTTCAAATTAAGTATATACTGTATGTGAAAGCAAAAAGCGAAAGACAGAACAGTAGTTACGCTGTCCACGTTTATCCTTGACGACGAAAGCTTCACTCCTCCCTTCTCTTATGTTTGCTTCGTTCTCCAAGGCTTTGGCTCCTAACCTGAAAGTGCGGCTTCTTGTCCAGCTCGAGTTATCAGTAAAGTGAATGTCAGGGACAAAACCCACTCCATTTTCTAATGTGATTAACCTTTCTCCATTCAGTAACTCGCCCTTGTTCTCTCTTCGAGGTGAGATATTGGCATTGAATTCCACTTCGCTCCAATCTTCGCTACCGTTGGAACCAAACTCCCCTTTGAGCGCATACATCATTATCCTGCTGCACGAAAGAGGACCTTCTCTTACTATACAGTTCTGAGATCTAGCATCACACAGAACAATTCCAATCAGAGCCCCATCCTCAACAGAGGTTATTCTAGTGTGTGTAAATATTTTTGCAGGCAATCTGTTTGTGAAACACAAACAGAAAGCTCTGCTTCCAGATGTTTCCGCCTGATGAAGGGTTTCTTCGCAGCTGTTTTGGACGAAATGCATATATGTTAGAGTTCGAGACAAGTTATTTATGTAGTAGCTAGCTAGGAATATTTTTTTGGACTAGGGAAACTGACCCAGGAAATAGATGACGGTGCCCTTGAAGTATAGGTGGAAGCTCCTCTCGTACCTATAATATGAAGAAAAACAAAAAGTCATACACCTAATAGGTACCAAAAGAACATTGGTGATGAAGTAGGAAGATGACAAATGTGGATGAGATAAACAAAAGTGCAAAGGACGATATTCTTCAAATCGACCCTATATTCAAGATTGCAATCAGTGGTGTCCATCAATCTATCTAATCAACCGCTCAGATCTCATCCTGATCTGGATACTGAAGCGGTTCAGTTGATATTTTTTGAAATATACTTTTTAAATGAAAAAAATATTTTTTTGAATAAATATTATTTAAGAGATTATTTTTATTTTAGATTTTTTACCTATTAAAATAATTTTTTAAGAAAAAATATATATATCAAATCAACCGTCAGATTTAATAGATTAATAATACTACCTCCCATTCTAATTATAAGACACAGTTAACTATTTTTTTGGAGAGATTAAGGTAAATTTGAATAAGTTCTTAATCATTTCATGTTGTGTTTTCTTATATTATATAGTAGTTTATTAGTCAAACTATTTAGTTTGAAGAAAAAAATAAAAATAAAAAAACACTCTAAGCCTAATTTAATTAAATTTCCTTAATTTCTTTAAAAAAATCAACTAGGTCTTATAATTATGACCGAAAAAGTACCTATCCTTTAGATTGCCACCATAACTGATTTCATTCAATATTGGGGTATAAAAAAGAAGAAAGAAATTAAAGAATCGTTGCAGATACCACTTTTCGAAGTAAAGGTTCAAGGTACAACCCCAAGTCATGCACAGTCCGTCCTCTCATGATGTTCCTAATAGCACTGCACAGGCACACAGTACAAAACATGAGTACGTTGTTGATGAAATCAACGTAACGCATGACACTCTTCGATCAATAAACACACAAAACGACAATTGATCGATACCCACCGGATATCTGTTTGTTTTAAGCTCCCATGTCTTCGCTTTGAGCCCTCTTTACCAGGAATCTGACGATTCTTGTCATTACCCTCCTCCCCGTTGAACTGTCTTCCCGATGATGCCATTCAAAAACGCAATTCTCTGAATGAACTCGATTAGCAGTAAGCTACCGGAATAAAAGAGTGCTATATATATATATAAAGAGAGGTGGGGGAAACATATATATATATATATATATATATATAACCGGTGGGAAGATTGCGAGAAGTTTCGAGGAAGCCTCGGTGGTTCTTTTAGTCAAGATCAACGCTTAATTACAGTTTTTTTTTTTTAAATTAAAAGGAACTCCCAAGTATCTCTTGGCAAAAGGAAAAGACATCAGAATTTCCGACGACATAGAGCTGATGGACGTTTTGATCGGGTTCTTCTAAACGTTAACACAGAGACAGAGACGACTTTCGGGTCTGTAAGAGTTAAGATGTGACAATTAAAAAATGCAGCCGCGTATGGATGGTTAAAATTGAATGCAGCCGCGTATGGATGGTGAAAATTGTAAGTTGCGAACCTTGTGTGTGCGTGTCTATATATATATATTATTACATATATATGTGAAGAACGAAGATATATTACGTACGCAAGGGAAGAAATTCATCGGAGTATAGCATGCTACACTTGTGAATTGAAGCTAGCTAGTGATGCTGGCGAAAGTTATTCAGGTTAGGATATCCAAAGAAGTGCCGAAGAAGGGAGGGGAGGACGGAGGAGTCAACCGTCTGTACCGTTGAGCCGAACCTCATCATGATGATAAATATAAGCACTAAGAGGTCTTCGGCTAGCTGTCGGTTTCTCCCATTTGTTGTTTTTTTTTTTATTATCCCTCATAATTAATTTTTAATTAGTCATGTATACACTACAAAAAAAATGACTTTCGGCGGCGACAAAAGTCGCCACTGAAAGCATAAAAGTCGCCGCTGAAAAGTTTTCAGTGGCGACAAATTGTCGCCGCTGAAAGTAGATCGTTCGCCACCTATATCATTGTCGCCAATACTTTTGGCGGCGCCATTTTTTTGTCGCCGCTGAAAGTATACAATCAGTGGCGACAAAATGTCGCCGCTAAAAGTACATCAGAAATCCAAGTGTCGCTACTGAAAGTGGGGTAATTGTCGCCACCGAAACATGTATTGGCGGCGACAATTTGTCGCCACGAAAACATGAATCAGCGGCGACAAAATTGTCGCCACTGATTCTTATTTTGGTGGCGACTAAGTAGTCGCTGCTGATACATGTTTCGGTGGCGACAAATGTCGCCGCCGAAAGTCACAATTTTTTTTTAAGTATTGGTTTAATTTATTGCTATTTTTTTTAATCATCCCTACCAATTTCATTCTTGTACAAGCATATTACCGTATTCTTTTGGTTCTACTTTCAATTCGGTGGCGAAATATTTACTTCAAATTCAAATGAGACCTCTATATTTAACTCAACTTTTTTATTAAAAGTCGCAAATTAATTTTATTGATATTAACACTATTTTGCCCATAAAATTAAAATGCAAAAGGAAAATGAAGGGCATAATTTCACAACCATAACAAATTGAAAATTTCCAATTATATTTGGACTATATCATATTAACAGAGAAATTTTCCTACAATCCCTGCAACAAGTTCACACTATAAAAATTACAATTTTTAACAGATGCAAATTACAATACTGCCTGAAACTAAATAAAATCAATCAAAATGAATACTGGAACTGGAACCAATTTTTTCTATATGCAAGTCGTGCACACAATCCCAAATAATGTGGCTAAATTTCCGATGTCGGTCAAATTTCCAAACTGGATTTGTGATCCAATCCCGAATAATATTTGCAATTCTACAAAAAGAAAAGAGCACTTTGTCCTCCTTCTTGAACTCCGTAAAAGTCCATACTTGTTGGATTAAGAAACTGCTCAGGGTGGTTTCATGCCAAATCCATGCTGCATTTTCTCCTTGAACTCGTAATAAGACATGGCAACATCAATATAGAAGATAACTGTTTTATGCTATTGATGCAAGATGAGAAAGATATAGACATCAAAGAATTAAAAAAAAAAAAAAAGAGATGACAAAAAAGAGAAGGAGAAACCCGAAATGTGGACACCCTTAACAACTCTTTGTTCTCAAGAAACCCAAAAGCAATTTAAACCATGTAGAAGCAATCCCATGTTCAATTGCAATATCATTTTGACTACCTCTTGGTTAAAGCTAGAAATATGTCGTAACAAAATTTCTTCCCCGCAAAATATCGGTGTATATATTAGATCACATTAAAGAGACGAAGAAGGGAAGGCATAGAGTTTGTTGAGAAACAAGTAGATTACTCACCGGAGTTTTGCTTTGGCAAATTACTCCAATCATGTACGTTCATGTTCAATTCGGATGCCTTTAATCGGGTCTAAAGAGCACCGATTGACTGTAATTTGCAATTTCCTTTTTCATCTCCAATATCATGTGTAATCAAGTAATGCCAATAGTAAAGTCTAATCTTGAGTGAAGATCCAAAGTGCCAATTTCATTGCCTACGCAATAACTCGATTCCTTACACATAATATACAAGAAAATTATACCTCTTGATCTCTCATGGCTCAACAAATGACCTCCGTGAAGTTCTACCATTCTAGCCACATTGATTGCGGCCTCTCTGCAAGTCTTCTAGGGTAATATATCTACGCTATATCTACACATAATCAAAATTTCTCGCATAAAATTTTGGAAAAAGAAAAGATTGCAAGTTAAGCTAGGAAATGATATTATCACAACAATATTCACATTCTTCACTCTTCCCCTAGATATTGGAATATTAAGCACATCACAAAAATAGACCAACTTTTCTTTTACACACTTATCAAGCTTCTCCTTTACCTTGGTTCTGTGTTTATCCTTGTATAAACAGTAATCACAGCTACAAATTAGTAACAGCCTGAGACATTGAAAAATTTTAGGAAAAAGGATATCAGACATGAAATCCATTACAATTCACCAGCAGAATTAAGAAAATCAAGCAGATGTTCAAATTATATAAAAAAAAATGTACCTCATTTTCAACCCACACGTAGCTTTTTTAAACCGACCAATATTCCTCTTTAAAGTCGAGCTGCATAGGAAACCATGTCACTAATATTCAATGAACATCCACAGGTTAAGTGTTCATAGACAATTAGTGAAGAAAAGGCAAAACTTTTCATTACAAGAAACCTAAAGAATCCTAGAATCTAGGTGGATGTTTCACCTTTGCTCGCTTCCCAAAAAGTATACTATGAAGTATTTGCAGGTTGTCATCAGGTTTTCTCTTGGACAACTTGAAAGCCACTACAGCAGTTCACATAAATTACTTGATTAAGAAAAATTGCTACAAAAACCAAGTTCATGATCCGCATACATAGACATATGAATCTTAATGTCCAAATTCAACTGTGCTTCAGTTGGAAGAACTTACTTGGTTTAGTTAGCCTACTAGCTTCCAAAGAATTTTTAAAGGACTTGATCGAGTCTGAATTTTGACATAGACATATGAATCTTAATGCCCAAATTCAACTGTACTAATCCAATAACTTTTCCCTTGTTACATCTAATATTCTTACCAAGTAGACTGATTAGTGGTTTTCAAATGAATCAATCTCACATTTAAAATGTCATAGAACTTTTGCATGTGAAAAAGCAAATTATGAGCAAAGCATTTTGACGCATGCCTACACTATTGCTATCAATGTTGGATGATTTCAGAAGCATTATGAGAACATGCTGGAACAACCAAATCTCGGTAGTTACTGACAATCAGACAATATAATTTTTTTTTTAAAAAAAAAGAGGTCAGCGGTGGCAATTAAGAGCAGAAACAATACAAACCTTGAAGGCATCGAACCCAAATTGGCAGAATCAGGGAACCCAGCCCTGAAAATGCCATTATCCACCATTGCAAAGTTCAGAGGAGGGATGAATATCTCGGCCCCATCTTTATCGACATCAGCCCCATTTGACATGGCATGATTTGGCAAAGATCTCTCTGTTTGAACCTTCATTTTCCGGCGCCGAAAAGCGTTGACAATGAAAAAGCGAGAAAGAGAAAAATATTAAAGGAGGATTCAGTGAATCAGGAGGTTTGAAAGTTCCAATTGAAGCATCGAAAACTAGAGAAACAAAAAAAAAGAGAGACAGGGAGCAAAGGCTGGATACCTGAACTCGAATTGAAGCCGCGAAACTCGGAGATGAAGAAATTGAGAATGAAGCTGCGGGAGAACAAAAACCAGAGAATTAATTAAGGGTGTGGCTTTCTCTGCACTAAAAGACCAACCTTGACAACAAAATCGAACATGGCAGGGGAAAATGGAAGAGGAGGAGGAGGAGGAAGTAGTACCTGATTGAGGCAAACGACGGTGGACCAAGGACCCACGACGAGATCTGCAAGACCCGGCGGTGAGACCCTCGGGTTGAAGACTTGAACAACCGAAGACCAAAGTGAGCGTCTACTCCTCGGCGGCAGCAGATTTAAGTGTGGCGTGTTGAGGAAGAGGATTCACAGCTAAAATGACCTAAGACATTAAAGTAATTTTTGAACCATTGAAAAGTAGGAAGATGAAAAGAAAAGCCCTCAAGATGGAGGGAATCTGCAAAAATTTTGGAGGGCATGAACGAGTTGGAGGGAAAATTGGAAATAAGGCTTTCAGCGGCGACACTAAATCGCCGCTGAAACTGCCTTTCAACGGCGACATATAAGAGTCGCCGCTGAAACTATACCTTTTAGCGGCGACATTAAAAGTCGCCGCTAAAAGTTAATACTTTTAGTGACGACATTAAAAGTCGCCGCCGAATGTCGCCACTGAAAATCAGTTTTTTTTGTAGTGATATCCAATTAAATATGAAAGATAAAAATTGATGTCATCAAGTTATCACTCATTTAACTTTTTTTTCCTCTTCTCAATCAAGCTAGATTGACTTACAAGAAATTGTGAGAAATTGAGATAATGAGAGGACCTCTTCCCGAGCTCTTTATGATTACAAAATGTTCAGATATAATTTGGATTGTTTAGACTTCATTTTTTTACTTTTACTATTTTTTGCAAAACAATTATTTTAATATGTACGAATCTAAAATAAAGATAATTTCTTCACCCTCTGTTTTTCAAAAAAAAAAAAAATCGGGAAAAGGGCAGAAAGAGAACCTAGGGGAAAATAATGACGAGGGAATGTGAAACAAATTTGGGAAAACGGTATTAAATATGAGATTATCGTTTGTCATGTGACTTGATATAAAGGTTATGTTAAGTCACTTCAAAACTACATCGTTTTGGGGTTAGAGAAATTAATGAAGGGCGTTTTAGTATTTTTATTTTTGTATTTATTATATGAATTTTACCAAAAGATTCTTCATTAATTCTCCAAACCCCAAAACTACGTCGTTTTGAGAGTTCATTAATTCCTCTAACCCCAAAACGACGTAGTTTTTGGGTGACTTGACATAACCTTATGTCAAGTGACATGACAAACGATAAACCCATTAAATATATAGGCAAAAACAATGTGGGTCTTATAAAAAAAAGCTAAAGTATATTTTTAATCTTTTAAGTTTACATAAGGTATACTCTTGGTTCCTTAATTTTATAAAGGATACTTTAAGTCCTATAATTCTAACACCGTTAATTTTGCTAACGGAAAATGCAAACTCGAGTGATAACTATATAAACTTAAGTGATGACTGTATAATTAAATGCTATTAAGCTTAAATTTAAAATATAGGTAAATTGAAGAATATATAAAATTTGTGTAATTAAATGTTATTAGTTATCACTTGAGTTCAATTCATCACGTTTTCGTTAGTAACATTAATTAACGAGTTAGATTTTAGGACCAAAAGATACTTTATAAAGTTAAGGGGCCAAAAGATGCCTTATGTAAAAACTTAAAATTAAAAGATATCTTTAAACTTTAAAAAAAAAACACACACACACACCCTCGGCCCTCACAAATGTAACTCTTATATTTTGAATTAGATGGAGTTTATAAATTAAAAGAAAAAATATCAGTATTACATTATTGGTAATTAATGAACAAGAGATTTCCCTCATTGCTGAGTCTGCGGGATAACGGCTACTGTCCAGTTTAGTTTAGTCTCGTTTAAAAAAATATTTCATATTTAAAATCAAGATCAAAGCCCTTCCATGCATGATTAACCGGCCACCACAACTTCCGGTAGTTTCAAATGCGGCGAGGGTGAAACGGGTGCCCAAGTGCTTCATTGGCGCCGCGTCTGAATGTTTCCTCCACAAGTGCACGTAATATGCAATTGAGAAGAAGGAACAGAGAAAGTTACATGAAAGTGTGAAACTGCCACATGCCCCATGAAGACGTAATTATTTCCCTCAAATTATTTTGGAAAGAGCAGTCATCAGAGAACAATAACTAATATTTCTTACTGGGTCGAGTCGATTATGCCCTTCAATCACTACCCATAGTTTTCTTGGGTTCTAGTAGCATAAAAAGTTAAAAAACAACTAATACTTTCTGAAAAAATCACAATTCTTACGATAGAAAAAAATTACAAAAAAGTCTCAAAGCATATTTAATTTCCCTAACAATAAACTCCCAAGGGCCTTCATTGATAATAATTATAAATGTGAAATTACCTTCTTATCCCCATTGATTAAGTTATATGATTAGATGTAGGTACTTGTCACTCGCTACTTTATATTGCATTGTCAAAATATACACATACACTTGTTAACGAGAGTTGTTTAACTTAACATAAACTGGCACATACACTCGTCAAAATATACTTGTTAAAATAGACAAATAAACTTGTTATTTTATTAGTTGTCAAAGTAGGTACACATATGTTAGAGTAGCTACATAATATATCAAAGTAGGCACATTAATTTCTCACAATAGGCAAATAAAATTTTCATTTTATAAATTGTCAAAGTAGACAAATAAAATTTGTCAAATTACGCATATTAACTTGTCACGATATGTAAATAAATTCATTTTTAAAGTGGAAAAGTAAGCACATAAACTTGTCAAAGTAAGCATATACACTTGCCATTTTATAAGTTGTCAAAGCAGGCACACAAACTTGTCAAAGTAGGCACACACTTGCCAATTTATAACTTCTCAATATAGGCACATAAACTTGACAAAATATGCATACAAATTTGTCAAATTACGCACATTAACTTGTCAAAATAGGCAATTAAACTTGTAATTTTATAAGTTTTTAAAGTAGGCACATAAACTTGTCAAAGGAAGCTAGTTGACTTTTTGGAGAGATTAAGAAAGCTAATTAAATTAGCTTATAACATTTTTATTTTTTCTTCAAACTTAATAATTTGACTAATAAACTAATATATAATCTAAGAAAACATAACATATATATGAAATGATTAAATAACTTATTTAGCTTCCTTAATCTCTCCAAAAAAAATCAACTAGCTCTTATAATCAAGATCGGAGGTGGTATTAGCTAACTAGCTAATAACAGGGAATTGAAAGCTTGGCCTTCCTCATAGCCACTAAGGGCATCACCAACTTCAAAGCATGTCGAATCTTATTCCACAAAGTTTTGCGTTTCCCTCCGCTTGAAGTTGAAGCCAAACCCAAGAAAAAGTGAGAGCTCAATTCAAGAGAGGAACCAAAGGAACTTCCTAGCTCCACCGGCAACAGAAGAGGAGACATGCACTTCTCTAAATCAAGCCCTGATGCACTGAGATCCCAATCACCTCCACATGCCATTTGGTCAGTGCCTTCTTGTTCATCCTCTAGCATTAATTCACCAAGCGATGTAGACCTGGAAGGCTGGCCTGCATCTGATATATAAAACCAAGGTCTTTGGCTAAATATTTGAGGCGAATAAATTAAAGGCACATGCACATCAATAAAACGAATGGAAACCCGTATATACAATCTACCTGCCAACGTTTTCGTCGACCCATATATTGACGTCTCCATGTTCTCGTAAGCATTCCGCTTTGCTATCTCCACCAGACGCTGCCAATGAAATTATGAAACAAGAATTTAGCATGCTGCATGCTCTCATTGACGAATCAGCATTATTTAATTTCTAGTAATATAATAGATGCATGAATGAGTACGTATACCTTCTCTTCCGAGTTCAGCAAATCCAAAGGACGATAATTATGGCCATCATCAAAACTCACTCCCACTAGCTCATAGATGGAATTGAAGAGAAGACGTATTGGTTGTTGTGCTGTGGTGAGGTACTGGTACTCGTAACGCTCACCATCGTCTATCTCACAAGACCTGGCGTGTTCAATGATTGTTTCCCGCGACTTCTTCGCAACTCTGCCCATTTTCTACAATTGTCCGAAGCCAAAAAAAGTCGCATCACATGGTCTATATATGTGTGTCTGTGAGAGCGTGTATGCGGATATGCCATATATCAATTCAAGTACCTTGGCTTTGAGGGCTAAACATTTAGAAAATTATACTTAATCCGCATGTTTTTACCTCTAGCAATGAAGGAGGGTTCATCACGTAAAGCCGCAACAGATCTCTGACATTTTGTACTCTATACAAAGACAACCGCTTGTGAATTTCACCATTTTTGGCTATCTTTTTCAAACGCCATATTTGGTCATTCAGTGATGGGCGGTCGTGTTTCTCGTACGCTGAAATATATATATATATATATTACTGACATGTCAGATTAATTTGCTGTTCTATACTTCAAATTAAGTATATACTGTATGTAAAAGCAAAAAGCGAAAGACAGAACAGTAGTTACGCTGTCCACGTTTATCCTTGACGACGAAAGCTTCACTCCTCCCTTCTCTTATGTTTGCTTCGTTCTTCACAACTTTGGCTCCTAACCTGAACTTGCGGCTTCTTGTCCAGCACGAGTTATCCGTAAAGTGAATGTCAGGGACAAAACCCACTCCATTTTCTAATCTGATTAACCTTTCTCCATTCAGTAACTCGCCCTTGTTCTCTCTTCGAGGTGAGATATTGGCATTGAATTCCACTTCGCCCCAATCTTCGCTACCGCTGGAACCAAACTCTCCTTTGAGCGCATACATCATTATCCTGCTGCACGAAAGAGGACCTTCTCTCACTATACAGTTCTGAGATCTAGCATCACACAGAACAATTCCAATCGGAGCACCATCCTCTCTGGTTATTCTAGTGTGTGTAAATATTTTTGCAGGCAATCTGTTTGTGAAACACAAACGTAAAGCTCTGCTTCCAGATGTGATGACTTCCTATTTTTAATATATTTGAGATGTATTTTGATGTATTTTGGAAGTCATCAGTCTTAAATTAAAGAGATTTTCTTAAGATTTTTAGAGATATCGATACATCTTTTTGGGATTTCAACATAAAAAAAGTTTATTTTAATGAAGTTTATTTCAAAAAAATAATAAAATAAAATAAGTAATTAAAAAGTTGTTGTTAGTTTAATATTTGCTCATCTTTTGCAGAACATCCACGTTCACGGCTGGAATGAATAATGGGATTGTTGGTCCACAATTAGAAATAGGAAGAAGACCATATCACGTTCACAACATGTTGGATGATTTGGAATTATGGAAGTCGGGTCCCGCGAATTGAAAAAGATGAATGATGGGAATGAATTGTATATGTTGGTGGGAGAAAAAGGCAATTGACATTACAATCATCTTCCACTAACTAAACAATAAAAAAATAAAAAGAAAGATGCAAAAAGAGAAGGAGCACGAGGTGAGCATCTGATGGTGTTCCACAAAAGATTAAAATAATAAAAGACACAAAGATCACAAGATGGCTACGTGCTTAGTGGAGAAAAAAGGGGAATGTTTTGTCTCGCCGGGAATAGGGAAAAAAGGCTGGAACCGAGAGATAAGAAGGGGATTGGACACAAGCAAAGAGGAACACACCGCATCGATCCATCATTCATTTGGCACCAAAGATCTTGTTCATCGTCTTCCAAGTCCAACATCACTGATAGCCATCGTCGCCTTCACCACCTTTGTCGCGCGACATCTTTTCATTTTCCTCTCCACCATTGTCATCAAATCGAAACGAAGAACGAGGGATGCACGAACTTGGTTTGTTTTTCTTCAACCGCGACAATGAAAGGGAAAACAAGATTAATGACCATCTTCATATTGCGACAAATGAAGCTCTCCTCCATAGTACAACTCGTGTTGCAAAGTGGCAAAGATTTATCGATGATTTTGATCTCTGCTCTACTTTCCTTTTTGTTTCTTTGAATCGATTTAATCTTTTATGTGTGGTTAATTTCTTGCAACCTAGAGTAACTATGAACTTATGAGTGAATTAGATTTTGATTTCATTATTTAATTATGATTAATATTAATTTTGGTTATTTAATCTTGATTAATATTTTCTATTTAGTGATTGGCCATCATTAAATATGAATTAGAGAATTAGAATTTGCCTTGACGAAGGGAATTTTAATTAAGCTCTGAGATTAAGTAATATGGGATTAAATTACGATTTAATTTGCGATTAGGATAGATATATACCTAATGGCCCCATATAATTGTTGAAGAGTGTGTCCGAGTTATGTTCTTCTCTTGAGTAATTGTGTTAGACATAACAAATTCCACTTTAAGAGAGGTTATAAGTGGACCAAATGACACTTATAGCTATTTATACTCTGATTAACAAAATTGATATTAAGGCTAATTAAATTAGTGGAATCAAGGTTTATGAAGCAAATAAGGGATTATTGACTCTAGGTTGCTCATTTGATTATTGTTGTTGTTTATTTATTTTAATTTCTTTTCTCTTATTTAAATTCAATGTGGTTTGCTCAACTTAAACGAAAGTGTGAAATTAATCTTAATCAAGTTGTTGGTGCAAGTCGCTCGTGGGAACGATATCTTACTTTTCTTTTATTACTGATACGGTACCAGACTATGAGTCCTTAGGCATTATATTTGCCCCATCAAGTTTTTGTGTTTCCGCCTGATGAAGGGTTTCTTCGCAGCTGTTTAATTTGGACGAAATACATATATGTTAGAGTTCGAGACAAGTTATTTATGTAGTAGCTAGCTGGGAATATTTTTTGGACTAGGGAAACTGACCCAGGAAATAGATGGCGGTGCCGTTGAAGTATAGGTGGAAGCTCCTCTCGTACCTATAATATGAAGAAAAACAAAAAGTGATACACCTAATAGGTACCAAAAGAACATTTGTTGATGAAGTTGGAAGATGACAAATGTGGATGAGAGGAATAAAAGTGCAAAGGACGATATTCTTCTTCAAATCAACCCTATACTCAATATTGGGAAAGTATAAAAAAGACGAAAGAAATTAAAGAATCGTTGCATATACCACTTTTCGAAATAAGGGTTCAAGGTACAACCCCAAGTCATGCACAGTCCGTCCTCTCATAATATTCCTAATAGCACTGCCAGGCACACAGTACAAAACATGAGTACGTTGTTGATGAAATCAACGCAGGACACTCTTCGATTAGTAAACACACAAAACGATAATTGATACCCACCGGATATCTGTTTGTTTTAAGCTCCCATGTCTTCGCTTTGAGCCCTCTTTACCAGGAACCTGACGATTCTTGTCATTACCCTCCTCCCCGTTGGACTGTCTTCCCGATGATGCCATTCAAAAACACAATTCTCTGAATGAACTTGATTTGCAGTAAGCCACCGGAATAAAAGAGTGCTATATATTCAAAGAGAGGTGGGGAGACACACACACACACACGCATACATATATATTATATATATATATATATAGGTGGGAAGATTGCGAGTAGTTTCGAGGAAGCTAAGCCTCGATCGGTGGTTCTTTAAGTCAAGATCAACGCTTAATTACAGTTTTTTTTTAAATATTAAATGTATCTTGGTAAAAGGAAACGACATCGGAATTTCAGACGACGATATAGAGCTGATGGACGTTTTGAGTTCTTCTAAATGTTAACACAGAGACAGAGACGACTTTCGGGTCCATAAGAGTTAAGATGTGACAATTAAAAAATGCAGACGCGTATGGATGGTGAAAATTGTAAGCTGCGAACCTTCTGGGCGTGTTTGTGTGTGTTACATATATATTTGAAGAACGAAGATATATTATATTACGTGCGGACGCAAGGGAAGAAATTCATCGGAGTATAGCATGCTATACACTTGTGAATTGAAGCTAGCTAGTGATGCTGGTGATAGGAAAGTTCAGGTTAATTAGGACATCCCAAGA
The DNA here is from genome assembly GCA_019022615.1 of Acacia melanoxylon. Taxonomy (NCBI): domain Eukaryota; kingdom Viridiplantae; phylum Streptophyta; class Magnoliopsida; order Fabales; family Fabaceae; genus Acacia; species Acacia melanoxylon. Next base: position 10,273,522 of record JAFJYJ010000019.1, on the reverse strand, counting down.
AGTGTCGAAGAAGGGAGGGGAGGACGGAGGAGTCAACCGTCTGTGCCGTATCGTTGAAACGAACCTCGTCGTGATGATAAGCACGCCCTTTATCATTACAAACCATTGAGATTAAATTTTTTTACTTTTACTATTTTCTCAAAAACAATTATTTTAACTTGTAAAAAATCTAAAATAAAGAAGTTTTTCAAAAAAATATTTTTTGATTGAAAAATAATTAGTTAAAAATATTAAATCAAAACCGGTGTATGGTAAATAGTTCTTAGTGCTTATAATTGCAATAAGCGCCACTGTTCGGCTTCATTTTCTCAAGGAAACTTCTTTATCTAATACTTCATCTGGTTCAAAATATAAGAGTCAAATACTACCCACTTTCCATTTATCAAGAAGTTAGTTAAAAGTAATTAAAAATAAAAAATATTCAAGATATCTACTCTTTCTTTCTTTTTCACAGTACACACTTAATTATTAAAGGAATAAGTAAGAGATGGAACAAAAAAGAAAAGTTTAGAAAATGTAGGGGAGAAAAATGACTAAAGATTGTGAGACAAATTTAGAAGAAAAAAAAGTATTAAATGAAATGCACCCCTCATAAATTTACCTCTTATATTTTGAATCAAGGAGTATATAAATTAAAAGAAAAACTATTAGTATTACATTATTGATGATTAATGAACAAGAGATTTCCCTCATTATATTGCTGAGTCTGCGGGATAACAGGAACTGTCCAGTTTAGTTTAGTCTCGTTTAAAATAATACTCGCTCCGGTCCTAATTATAAGATCTAGTTGACTTTTTTAGAGAGATTAAAGAAGTTAATTAAATTAACTTAAAGTGTTTTTTTTTTCTTCTTCAAACTAAATAGTTTGACTAATAAACTAATATATAATCTAAGAAAACATAACATATGAAATGATTAAGTAACTTACCAGTATTTAGCTTCTTTATTTTTTTTAAAAAAAAGCAACTAAGTCTTATAATTAGGACGGAGGTGGTATCTAGCTTTTATTTAAAATCAAAATGAAATCCCACCACAACTGTCGAGTAGTTTCGAATGCGGCGAGGGTGTCAGGGGTGCCCAAGGGCTTCATTGGCGCTGCGTCTGAATGTTTCCTCCACAAGTACACGTAATATCCAATTGGGAAGAAGGAATAGAGAAAATTACATGAAACTGCACATGGCCCCCATGAAGACGGAATTATTTACCTCAAATTATTTTGGAAAGAGCAGTCATAAGAGAAACATAACTAATACTACCTCCGGTTCTAATTATAAGACCTAGTTGAATTTTTTTGGAGAGATTAAAGAAGCTAAATAAGTTAATTAATCATTTCATATGTTGTGTTTTCTTAAATTATATATTAGTTTATTGGTCAAACTATTTAATTTAAAGAAACAAAATACAAATACAAATCTTTTAAGCTAATTTAATTAGTTTCCTTAATCTCTCCAAAAAAATCAACTACGTAAGTCTTATAATTAGGACTGAGGAAGTATTTCTTACTGGGTTGAGTACTCGAGTTGATTATGCCCTTCAATCGCTGCCGATAGTTTTTGTAGCAGCATAAAAACATCTAATACTTTTTGGAAAAATCACAGTCACGTCAAGACAAAAAAAAAATCACAAAAAATTCTCAAAGTAGATTTACCTATCAAAAAGCGCTTGGTTTATAATAATTTTGAATGTGAAATTACCTTTTTACTTATATTAATTAAGTTATATGATTATATGCAGCTACTTATCAATCGCCACTCTATACATTGTCAAAATAGACATATTAACTTGTCAACGGGAACTGTTTTACTTAATATAAATTGGCACATACACTTGTCAAATATATACACATATACTTGTCAAAATGGATTTAATGTTTTTGCTTTTGCTGCAGAAACATTTTTTACAGTAAAAGCAAAAACATTAAACCCCGTTAAAATAGGTATATATATTTGTTAAAATATGCAAATAAACTTTTCATTTTATAAGCTGTCACAATAGCCACATAAACTTGTTAGATTATGTACATTAACTTGTCACAATAGATAAATAAACTTATCAAAATAATCACATAAACTTTGTCAACTTACGTACGTTAACTTGCCACAATAGGCAAATAAACTTATTAAAATAAGTATATACACTTGTCATTTTATAAATTGTTAAAGTAAGCACGTAAACTTGTCAAATTAATCACACATTTGTCAATATAGGCACATGAACTTGTCAAAATAGACATATAAACTTGTTCGCGCGTTAACTTGTCACAATAGGCAATTAAACTTGTCATTTTATAAGGGCCCGTTTGATACACGGATTTCACGAGAGGGAAAGGGAATTTGCCAGGCTTCCCACACAGAAAACCGTTTGTTGCGCAAGTCTCCCGTCAATCTCACTTCCCGCCTGGCCCGATCTTCCCTTAAACGTGGGAAAATTGAATCCCTTCAAAACTGGCAGGATCGTGAAAGTTTCCCGGGAGAGTGAAATTGTTGGACTAAAAAACCCCTTGTCAATCATGGATCTGGTTTGTAGAAAAATGAAGCTTGTGGTTCGTGTTAATCAGATCTGATCCTTCCTTCCTCCGCCTTCCTTCTCCATTTCCGTCGTCGTCGACTCTCACCTTCTTCATCATCGTTGCCGTACATTCATTTCTTCCCTCACCCTTGACCCAACGTCAAAAGCAGAACCAGCGCGCCGAAGAGAACAGAGAGCTTCGACTCTCTTCCATCATCTTCGCCTTCTTCTTCCTCTCTACCAAGCATCGTCGCCAGAGAGGAAAGACTAGACCACCACCGTCGGCTTCCTCTGTTTCTAAATTCTTCTCAACACTTCTGTTCTTTCCATTTATACTATTCCTTCATCCATTCATCAAGTTATTCCTCTACATGCGTCTTTGTTTAGTTTTTGTATTCAAGTGGTCTGGTTTTCTGTCTATAGGGTTGTGAAATTGTTGATGTAAACCTCAAGCCACTGTCAGATTTTACGTTCAAACACAGGCGATTTGGTGCCTATTACGTTCGAACGTAACTTTTTCGTTCGAACGTCCGAAAGACATTTTAGGAATTTCACCCCACCTTCCCACTTAACCAACACCAAATTTTTCATACCAAACAATTCATTTTCCTTCAACTTAAGTTCCTTTTTCATGTCTACCAAACAGTTCAACTTTTTAAGTTCCCTTTCAATTTTCCCTTCCATTCCTTTCCCCCCTTAAATCTTCCCTGTACCAAACGGGCCCTAAGTTTTCAAAGTAGACACATAAACTTGTCAAAGTAAGCATATACACTTGCCATTTTATAAGTTGTTAAAGTAATCACATAAACTTGTCAAAGCAGTCACACATTTGTCAATCTATAACTTGTAGGCACATAAATTTATCAAAATAGACACATAAACCTGTCAAATTACGTAAGTTAAGTTTGCAATAAGCAACTAAACTTGTCATTTTATAAGTTGTCAAAATAGACACATAAACTTATCAAATTATGTAGTTACATAAATTTGTCATTTTCTAAGTTTATGTAAACTTGACAACAAAAGAGTTTATGTACCTATTTTGATAAGTATACGTACTTCTTTTGACAGGTGTATGCGTCAATTTATGCTAAATAAAACAGCTTAAGTTGACAAGTACATATGTCTATTTTAACAATGTATGTAGTGCGATTGACAAGTACCTATAGTCCTACACCTAATCATGTAACTTAATCGGTGAGGGTAAAAAGATAATTTCACATTCAAAATTAATATCAATATAGTCCCTTTGGGACTTGTTGACGGAGAATCTACTTTTGGACTTTTTTATATTTTTTTCTGGTATTTAGAACCTGAATGTGATTTTTCCATACTTTTTTATCCCACCTGTGAAGACCATGTAGAAAGAAACTCTGGAGTACCATTCTCAATCCATGGATAAAAAGTAACTGCATGGAATATAAAATAGAAAAAAGTAATATTCTCAATCCATCGTTTTTTTTTGTTCATGAACAAGATATCGTTCCGAGTGGATCGAGGCGCCAGTTATGAGTTTTTTTTTTTTGTTGCTCATAAAGTTATGAGTTTGTTTTAAAAAAGGAAAAATGACATTTACCGACTGTGTAAGACTATTAACTACAATTACGACCTCAAAATACTGAAATTCCATTTTGGAACCATGATACTTCGGCGCAATTATTCTTATTGGGCTAGCCCACTACTTCTGGACTTCCATATACCGTAGTTTTTTTTTTGATAAAACCATATACCGTAGTTAGCTCTGAAAAGGGTAATGGGAATCCAATGAAGGCCTTCACAAAAAGCAATTTTTGTACAATTAATCGTATTGATTGGGACCCGCCAAATTAGATCCTCATTGTTTTAAGTTTTAACTTTTAACACGTGTATTGGTGCTTTCCCCACCTGATATCATGGCGGTAACGTTAGAGCCCCGGAATCCGTTATCTGCGCTCGGAGTTGACCAAAGAAGGATCGGCCCTGGTAAGCATTCCTTTCAACCAGCACGGAGGGAAAATATCAGGTTCGCGCCGAGGCCCAATAAGCTTTTCACTGCAGCTTCAGAAACAAGAGAGTATAGAGTGGGAGATTTTTGGTCCGCCCGAGACAGAAAGTCAGAAACGCGGTCCAATAAACTTCTCGATCAAATTGGTTCCGACCGGGTAATTTGCTTGTTCCCGGAACCTCGAGTTTCATACTCTCTCTACTCTGTTTTGTTCTCAAGGTATATTCCATTATTCTTTCCTTATTTGGCATAAGTCTGCTAGATTTTCTAGCCTTGTCTTTCAAGGGCGTTCCTGCAGTACTTTTCACATTTTGAGTTGTAACTAAAAAAATACTAGTTTGACTGTTGATCCATCTTTTAATTTGATAATGAACATGCATCTCCTCTAATTACAGTTTCCACCTGGAATGGATCTGGATGAGAATGTCGCAGAAATAGACAAAGACAGGGGCCATGCTTGGACATTATGCGTACATGCTTTCAATGATTTAACCCATGTATCTCCGGTGGTGTTCGTGTACCTGTTGAAAGAATCTTATTTCTGTGGTATGATTTCTCCTCCTTGCACTGCTAATACTTGTTTTATGTGAGAGGATACAAAGATGAATGCCAAGTGGTTGCTGAAATGGTTCGACGCACTTTCCTGAGAATCTTAAAGCTAACAAGAATAACATGAAAATATGGATTTATAGACAACAATTACGATCATTCCTCTACTTCATTGGCCAACCTTTGCACTCGAGAGTCGAGAGACTAGCATTGTACCTTTGACACCTAGGTAAATTTTTGATAAATTAATAACTGATGATTTTGTAGATTTAAGCGTTTCCTCAGAAACATGGGCATCCTTCACAAAGTTAATAACCTCCTTTTATTTAAATAAGTTCAGAAACTTCTTTCCAAGTTATCTTCTACAAGTTACAACGAATAATTTCTTGCTACATTTTCACCGTGTTCCGGATGCTCTTCGGCAAATAAATTACTATAGTTAATGTGGCTCGGTCTCACAATAATGCATCTTTTTTCTTACTCCTTTCTATGCTGTTTTGTTAAAATGGCATTGCATAGGCACAGTTAAGGCGACAATAAAGTTCCAAGCCCTTCAACATCAAGTATATCTTGTGTTGCACAACGATCCAAAACCTGGACCAGCTGCTTTTGTCGTACAGTGCTTATATGTGTCACCTCTATACAATGATTGTAGCAGCGGCTTTAGTCATTTGATTATATCTGCCCTTGTTCGTTTCTTGAAAAAAGCAACCACTTCAGAAAGCTCCTTGGAAGCAAAAGACTTAGCTACCCATCTATTCATTGACATTGTTGGGGGGAAGGTTTTTCATGATGAAAGGATTATTGTCAAAATATTAGAAACTTTTGATATTAAACTAAAAGATATTGAGAAAGTTATGTTCCAAATGAAAGCAAAGGATGACTCAAGTCATGTGACAGCTCAAGAATTAATGCAAAAGTATATTTTTGAATTGGTAGAATCCCAACTGTATACGACAGCTGTCACTCTAATGGAGCGCTTTTCTATCTTTTGTTTTGGGAAGTCTTTTCTCCTTAGTATGATAAAGAGCCATCAGTTTAAAGCGGCAGAAAAATGGGCAACATTTATGGGGAAGCCAATGTTATGCACTCTTGTTGAGGAGTACTGTGAGAGGAACTTGCTAAAGAATGCTTACGAGGTTATAAAGATGAACAATCTACAACAAGATTATCCAGACACATATCAAAAGTGTAAAGAAAGGCAATTCAATTCCAGTTGTCAATACGGGGTGGATTTGTGCATTCTCATTCTTCCTCTATTTCTTAACTTCTAGATTTCTTCATCGATTTGCAGTTCAATAAAGAAGCTAGCAGAAAAAGGATGCTGGGATGTGGCTGAGGCAAGAACAAATGGTGATAGACAGCTTGTTGAATATTTGGTATATGATTCTTTTTTCATGATGACTTTAATTCTGTGCAGATTTGTAGAGCTATGCTTAAAATTACAATGCTGTAGACTATGCAGATTTGTGGAGCTATGCTTTTTAAACTATTTTCTTCATAGTAAATACTTTAATGCATGAAATTCATTAACAATCTTGTAAAGCTGTATTTGATTTGCTTTAATCTGTTGATTTTGTTAATGCTTATTTGTTTAAGGTTTATTTGGCGATGGAAGCTGGATACACTGAGAAGATTGATGAACTGTGCGATCAGTACTCCCTTGAAGGGATTTTGCAGAAAGGTATGCCAATAGTTAATTGATGGGGAAAAACTGTGGTCCCTGACTGACTTTCTCACGTCATAAGATTGATTGTTGCTCAACCTTCATAAAAGTTGCTATTTATCGTGGTGATATCATCTTTTTTCTCTGCCTTCTCAATTGTTAAGTTAAAGTGTCTGCATTATTATCCTTCTATTACAAACTGACTATTTTCATATGCCTTGTAGTACCTGATAAAAGTATTCAACACAGGCGCTATTTGCATCTTGATGAACTGTTTGTCGAAGACATTATTTGGGTTGATGAATATAAAGGTTTGCTTGATGCAACTAGCCATATTGAGGGTTGTAAAGTCATAGGCGTTGATTGTGAATGGAAACCTAATCATGTTAAAGGCAGCAAACCAAATAAGGTAATGTGCAATGAATCCCCTGATAGAATAATGTTTTTACTTCCATTTTTTCTCTGTTGGTTTTGTTTGTATGAAGTTGCATGGTACGATTTTTCTAAGCAGAAGTTTAGCTCTTCATTCTCCTGTTAGTATATGTTTGGATTAGTTTTTGAAGAATAGTACGGGGTATGTATTGAGAGGAGTTTTGCCTCGGTTTACGGAAAAAGGGCTTCTAAAACCATGGTTTTGTTGTTTCTCAAACATGCACTTACTCCTTTTGTCACACCAGTAACTCCCCCTGCCCCGGTAATGTTTAAACAAGACAAACTACCCTGTGCGTTGCACATATATGAGTATACTAAATTAGAAAATATGAAGCCAGGATAATAAAATGACATACACTTATATCAAAGTCAAGAGGAACACGAGAAAATCAAAACTGTTATGCGCCTACATATTAACATCAATAGACCGAATGACAATTCATTCCATATGAAGATTTTGAAACACTTCTCTACACACTACATTTGTCGTCTGATTTGTACACTTCTTTTGCTCATTCAATGTCAGCAATGGCAAATTAATTATTTGATTTATGACAGCTTTTTCCATGTCTCAGGCTTCTATCTTGCAAATTGCTTCTGAGAAGGTGGTTTTCATCTTTGATCTGATAAAGTTACACCAAGAGGTGCCCGACATTTTAGATGACTGTCTGACCCGCATTTTGAAGTCACCTATAATATTAAAACTTGGTATGAATGAGTCAGATGCATCAAGCATATTTTGCTCAAGTTCCGTGGATAGTTTCAGCAAAGTACTTATGCTGAATAAAGGCAAATCTGGATATTTTGTGGGGTGACTGTTTTAACTTGACTGTGAAGCGAGAATGGCCATATTGAGATATAATATATAGTACATTAGTACCTTCTTGCCCTCCATTATAAGAATGTTAGAGAAGTGTCATTGGACAGAGGCTCATTCGATGCATCTCATGAGGCAAACTTGTGATCATTACTGCTTTCTGGTTTGTTCTTTCAGGGTACAATTTCCAATGTGATACAAAGCAGCTTGCTAATTCATATGAAGAATTAAAATGTTTCAAGCACTTCGAATCATTGGTGGACATGCAGAATGTTTTTAAAAATCATCACGGTGGTTTGTCTGGGCTTGCAGAGGTATTTTTTGCTCCTGCATCCTTTTTGCATCTCTGTTGTCTTAGGGCATGTGCTATTAAGAGTAGTACTCCCTCCGTCCCTATATATAAGAGCCTTTTTTTTAATGGACTTGTCTCTAATTGTAAGATCCTTTTTGAGTTTGTCTCAATAATAAATGCACTTTTTCCCATTTTGTCCTCAATTAATTATTAGACTACACACTTTCTCTTTCATCCTTTTCTCATTATTACTCTCTCTCTTACCCATTCATAAAAAAAAGTTAAATTTCCTACATAGTTATTATATTTAACTACTTTAAACATTTTTTTAGAATCTCGCGATTTGGTTGAAAGGCTCTTATATATAGGGTTGAAGGGAATAATAAATTGGACAAAAACCCTTGGTTTTACTGTCTTAGGTGATTTTATGTGTTTTCTGATAAATCAGAAAATGCTGGGAGCTGGTCTAAACAAGACAAGACGGAACAGTGATTGGGAGCAACGACCTTTAAGCCAATATCAAGTAATTTCTACCCTTGTTTAGTTACTATTCATCAGGACATTTCATATGCAATATTGTGGTTTGATTGCTTAAAGTTTCATTACAATTAATTTCTTTTTTTCTTTTTGGATACATTACATTTAATTTCTGGTTTTCTCCACATTGCTCAAACAAACACAGGTGCTAATGCAAGATGAAGAGATAGCTTTATTATTAGTTATAAGATATGGCTTGAGTCAAATATTTTGAGATTTTTTATTTATTAATAATATTGAAATTAGGACAGGAGTAAGATTGTTGATGTTTTTTTTTTGGTTCATAAATAAGTGCCTGGTTAGTCATTATCACTTGCCCCCTTTCTTTTTGATTAACAACATTGAAATTTTGCTTCTATGAGATTTCTGTTATTCTGATACACCAGAGGGGCCAATAAAAGTTTAAGAGAGGAAAACAAGTTATTAGTTCCGTTAACACTTTCCTCCTGATCTGACAAAGGAGTGAAAGGTTTCTATTTCTAAACAATGGTGATTATCATAATTTTGTGAAACTGGTCACGGAGCGCAGAAAGACGTGTGATGATAATTTGTGCACCTGTCAGTAGTATTTGAGGATCTCAATAATCTAAAGCAGTGCTAAATGTGCAGCTAGAATATGCTGCCCTTGATGCTGCTGTACTTGTTCGCATATTCAGCCACGTTTCTGGTGAAGGAGACGACAAGTTTGAGTGGAAGTCGTATATCGTAAGTGACTGCCCATATTTTAATTTGCAAATGATTTGGCCACCTCACCACCTTCTCCTGATTTTAAGTTTGCTATAGGCATTTTCATTATGTTTGCGGTGGTTAAGTACCTTTACTGTTTTCTCTTGCCATACAGGAGTCCCATACCAGAAGCACCAAGAAATTCAAGAAGCAGCAGAAGTTAAACTGAGGCCAACAAGTATTGATTCTTAGCTTGGAGGCTAAGTTGAGACCAATGGTTGTATGTTGTTTTTTCCCCCTTCCCAACTCCTCGATAGATTCGATCATCTAATGAACGCAGGTATTCACATCAAAATGTAATTTTTGAAGGTTACAAAAGAGGTGAGAAATATAGATATCTGTTTTTCAAAAAAGACTAGCAAAAATGTTTGGTAAATCTTTGGAGGTTCGTGTTTTAAAACCAATATTGGAATACTCCAAGGTTGGAACTTGGAAGATAACGAAAAGAGTGCTCAGATAACGAAAACGACCGAGGTTGAGAGATATGATTGTAAATGATAGACCCGTTTGTAATTTTTTTTTTTGTCAAATAACTTTGGAGTGTTTTTTTAACGATAATATTCATCTTTTTAACATTTAAAACGTTCTGAAATACATTGAAAATACTAAGAAAATGAAAACACGCGTTGCATGCTTGTAGAGATCGGTGATCTTGTGAGCCGAATGCGCCAAATTAATAGAATCTGTGTTACAGCCTTTCAGAGGCTTGTGGCTTGGCCTGTTTAAAGCCTGGTTAGGTCTAGCCTGTCAGGCTAAAAGGTCAGGTCAAGACCTATTTCAAGGTCTATTTTTCTGAATATGCTAAGTCTAGGCCTACTAATATAAGCCTTTTAGGCCTGTCAGGCCGGCTGTTATAAGAATAAAATTGTAAATTTGTAATTACTCTATCTTCCCTCCCTTAAGATTTTGATACGTTGATGTAATTCAACATGTTTAAAGTAGCCCTATTTTCGGCTTGTTTGAAGTAGACATGTTTTGCGGTGGGGCCTCTAGCCTGTTAACCTACTTAAAAAGTTTTTTTTTAAAAAAAAGGCCTCCTTAACCGGCCTGTATACAGGCCAAGCTTTAGTTGAAAAAAGGGTTTGTAATAGGCCATGAAGTCGCCAAATTTCACCTTATAGCCAAACAAATGCGCAGTGTGTTAAGGGTGAAGTTTGACTTGACTTGGTCTCTTTCCACCCCTAATGGCAGCTAGGGGTAGAAATAGATATAGGTTAGGCTTTATTTAAATCGATTTGGGCCTGCAAAGAGATTCAAAATCTGAGTTTGGGTCTGAGCCTATATGTGAGTTTTTTTTTTTTTAGTCCTGAGTCTTCAAATTCATATATAACCTTTCACGTTTATTTACAATATTATATTATGTCTTAAAAGTCTAACATGCATTCTCATTGTAGTATTAGGGTTTAGTAAGGAAAGGAAAAGAATGTTTAGTGATAACAATTGTCCGAACAAATAGAAATAAGAAAAACTAACATGTTGACTAATGAGATATATTTTGTAAAATTGACCCAACATAACAAGTAGCATGTATGTGAAACTAAATTTTACATCTTTTAGTCTTCCCACATAAATTGAGATAGACTCTTCCTACTAAGATTATGATATCTCACTTGACACAAAAATAAATTCAGCAATTATTATACTTTAGTGGATGACATAAATCAAGGGAGATGGAGGGAGTTAGCGCTGCCATCTCGAGTGATCGAAAAAAGAGAGGTAGGAGTGAATGATTAATGCAAAAGTAAGGATTGAGTGTAATGACAATAAGATTTGAAACTTTGCATGCATTAAGGTTAAAATTGATAAATAATTTATAAAAGTATTTAGATGATATTATATATACTTATATAATAGTATAAATTACAAAAAGTTAAATAAGTCAGGTCTATAGACTTGTAAGTTAGACTTTATAAAAATAAACATGAGCTATTTATTTAACTTGGCCTAAAAATAAATCTGAGTCTGACCTATTTAGTAAATAGGTCAGATTAAACTTTATGTTAGGGGGTATTTCCTGTTAGGTCCTAGTGGCAGCCGATGAAATTCAAATAAAGAAAGCGGCTCTGGTTAAGCATGAACTTCTATATTTAGTGGAAGAATAAAAAATTGATGGCAGCCATCACGGCTAAATAGGGGCCGAATCCCATAAACACGACAGCACCATCTTCAACGTAATTGGTGGTGATTGATAGATAAGCGTTGTTAGTTTACCATATATAACAATTAAAACATACCTCCCTCGCATTTTCAGGTACTCCAATCTCCCCCGTCCTCTCAGTCTCTTCCTTCCTCGAGATCGGAGATGGATGAGATTCGGCCCCACTCCGGCGGACACACCGCGTATTATCCCTCTCACCACGACGCATCTTCATGGATGGAGGTAAGTAACCGAAGCTCATCCCGTGGGAATTGGTGGAAGAAGAAGAATGACCCTGACACCAAGAGAATGCGAAGATTAGCCAAGTACAAGCGCTACGACACAACTGAAGGTAAGCTCAAGCATTCTTTAAAAAAGGGTCTTCGCTGGCTTAAAATCAGATGCGTTGCTGTTATAACCGCCTTGTAAAAAACCAACACGATCCATCTTCTTTTTCTTCTTCTTTTATGATCAGCCTCGTGCCAGAGTTTCTTACATTTAGGATTACTAGCGTGATCTTCCTCTAAATGAATCATTGACGACTTTAAATCTCGGGACCTCCATCACATTGATCAACTACATGTGTTTGAATAATCCTGTCTGAGCCGCAAAAGGCCGTTGAAGGTGGAACTGTACCTGAATGTTGTATCAGATGAAGTTATATATAGTGGCATACTCATTTCTCAGATAATGATGGTGACAAAGTGGGATTTATTTGGTTGGTATTGTTACAAAACACAATTACAACATTAACAATGATAACAAAGAAGGGAAAAATATGCGGGGTTTGCCCACGTGCTTCCTACGATATCAAGCATCAGTGTCATTAGAAACAGGTTAAGTTTTAATTAATTTTTCATCACAAAATGGTAGAAATAGGATTATATAAGTTGCTGTTACTTCGTTATCATCAATATAAAACAACGCACAAGGAATTACAGTATTAGTAAGTCATAAATAGTATGCCTCATTTTCAATTTCTCATGACATTTTTTTTAAAACAAAATTAATTAATCTCCACAGAGTTCACCAGGCTTCATGCATTTTTTTAATTTTTTTAAAATATATTTTTACATATTTTAATAAGAAGTACATGTTAATAACTGAGCATATATTTTAAAATAAAGTCATGATTTTATTTCCTATGCATCAAATGAAAAAACAATCTAGCTGACTTGAGCATCTAGAATCCTTTTTGTAAGTCGAATCAAAACTCATCTCACATACTTGCCTCATAAATAGTAAAAATTATTCTCAAAAGTTAATCCAAACATGCATTAAGCCATGGGGAAAGGGAAAAGAGTCTCACCCACACAGGGAAAATGAAGAGTTAAAGGTTAAAGCCAAAAATAAGAGGCACAATCTAACGATGAGATATTAAGAAGATTCTTCCTTTAGCCGACTTTATTAATTTTTTTAGAAAGTTAAATAAGTTAGATATCATCATATATGATGTGTATCATTTGATTATATATCAATTTAATTAGTTTGATATAAAAAATGATAAATATAAATACTTTAAAGTAATTTATTTAGTTTCCTTAATCTTTCTAAAAAAAAGTAACTGAGTCTTATATTAAGAACACAAAGTAATAATATCAACTTATCAAGGATTCAAGGTCATATTTAGCTGCTTAATGATGTTTTGGGGACCGTTCATTAAAATATACTCCTATATATATATATATATATATAAAAATGATGGACTGGCCTTCTAGCTCTGGGGATTCGATCCCTGGGTTTGTAACTACTTGTGTCTGTTTGGGCCTAGCCCTCTTGTTCTCACCCGCCAAAAAAAGAGCTCATATCCAGCGTCTCAGACTTCAAAGCAGCAAAGCGCGGGAGAACTGACTGTGGAATTGGAAAATGGGAAGCAAGAAGAAACACGATCTGGAGCTTGAGAAAGTTCGCTTAGTTAGCTTGGCTCTTGATTTCGGCTTCGATGAAGACTCCGCCAGAAAATGCTTGGATCGGCTTGTCGCCTTATACGGTACTCATTTTTCCACCCAACCATTTCAACGCCCTCTTTCCTTTTTCTAATTTTCGATTTCTTTACCTGTAGTGTAATTCAATTTCTGACTTCATCTTTTCCCCTTTTAAACCAGTGGCATACGTAGTTTGAATCTTATGCATACATTCGTCTTAATCTACTGTTCCTGTCTTTGAAAAAGGAAAGGGGGCGGGGTTAATGAAGGGGATAAGTCGAGGGACAATTCGAAAAAAAAAGGACGATATTTATCATAAAAAGCCAAATGCTCCAATTGGTACCTGAAGATATATCCATGCCTAATAACCTTTCGCCCTTCTACGGGAAATGATTTTCCTGTCCCTTGCAGTTATCAGAACCAGCTATCTTTCTTCTCTGTCCATTAACAACATTGTCATGTTTATATGCATTTTGCGTTCATTTTTGCAGGTGAGGATGGCCGGGATTTTATCACTGTGGAGCACTGCGGTGATGATTTTCTAGCAGCTTTAGCTGATTCAATGCAAGATACTGAGGAATGGGATGATTTACAGGCAATAGAATCAGAAGCTTGTGGAACTTTGACTAACCTACTTGATAAAAATGCTGTCGGGTGTAAGTATGAAGATAATGGCATTTTAGGAGGTTGCATCAATATTATCGAGGATTCTCCGGAACTTCAGAAAAACCAGAAAGTGGTGGAGTTGGTTTCAAGTGACGAGGATATGGACTTTAGTATTTCAAGGGAAAAATGTGCACCACCAGGGTCTTATTTGAATGATAATATTTTTGCACGCCGACAGTCTCCATTATCAGGGGTAAGAAGTAATTTGATGGTGAAGTATTTGATGTATGGTCCTAAATTCTCTGAATCGCCCCATGCTAATTTGATGTTACTACATTGTGTATTCAATTAAAAGCGAGTGTCAGACAGTTTTTCGTCAATCAATGTTGACCTGGCCTTGTTATACTTACATTCAAACAAGAATTTTTCCTGTTTGTTTTCACAGTGAGAACTATTGGAGGGTGACCTTAACAAAACAGAACTAATAAGCCATTAAATCATGATTATTGACATATAATGCAATAGAGAGACAAAAACAAAGTAGCTTGTTGGGACAGTGTGAATGCTGCATGTGAGAGATTTAAAACTAAATAGGGTGAAACGCTGTGAAAGTATTGAAGGGGATAGGAAAGCTCCATGGATGAGGAAATGCTAAGTGGGATATGTGGAAAAAAGGCATATAGTCATGTTTCTAAACCTACATCAGAATGTGCGATATGATTGATGTGTAGTTTCATGAAGATATTAATATCTGTACACTTGCAAATGACACATGCATACATAGTTGGAAAGTTATCATGGATTTGCAAGCATGCGCACACATATTCTAAAATGTCATACTTTTATAAAACCATGCACGATGATCGAAGGGAATTTAATATTAAAAAAATTTCAATACTAGAAACAAATTGGACTAAAAATGTAACTCATCCAATATGCCTGTGATCAAGATTCAAAATTCGTCTCATAAACTGGAAGTCATGAATAGTTTCCAAAGCATCGAGATAGGACTTTTACCTGCCCTTCCTTTTTGGATCACCAACTGAATAACTTGTTATCATCTACTAAAATGGTTGTAGTATGTTGAAGGACTGCAGAAGTAGCATCACTCAGGGATCAATTTCTTCAACTGCCAGCAAAATAAGGTTGTCAGAACCTAAGGATGAAAACCGTACTCTCACTTATGAAGAATTACAGGATCTGGATAACATTGAAATGGCAAATGTTGTTATATTTGGTAATAGGACTTTTCGACCATTTCAGCATCAAGCTTGTAAAGTAGCTTTGGCAAAGCAAGATTGTTTTATTCTTATGCCAACGGGGGGTGGTAAATCTCTTTGCTATCAGGTCCTCTCTTTCTCCTAATCATTTGACATAAATCTTCTTCATATTCTTTGCTGTATGCATCTATCCTCATCAATTGTTGAGATCTAGCTATAGCAATTAGATATGCTATAACTCCTTTTTCAAAATGGGTAAAAAGAATACATTTTCTTCCTTGAAGTTTATGTGTGTTTTCAAGGTGAGCGCATATTCTTCCAAACTTTTCGCTATACCTGCCTCTAGTTTGCAACAAGTTGAAATCATTAATTTTGTTAACATTTCTATTTAACTTAGGTGGAAACAGTATCTAATTAAATTTTCCAAAAGCAAAGAAAAAAATCTAGCTTTTTCAGTTTATAAATTGTTGCCGCCATTTCAAGCATTGTTCATTTTACTCCCACCATGGGGGAAAAGATTCAGAAGTGGTTATTACTGAATTCCCAACCAAGTAGGTGGAGCTGATTTTTTCACTTTACAGGCAATGACTCTCTCACAACACATACTTACAATAATCATATCTTCCCATAGAATAATATTCCTTTTTGATCTGCAGAAATATCTTGGATAGATGGAACCACAGAATAATATTCTCTTGTATTCAGAATGTGATGGTTTATTTTGAAGTTTCTCTATGTACCCAGACTTTGTTGGATGAAGGAATCTTACATTATATTTAACATGCTTTATTTTGTACTTACAGCTTCCAGCAACTCTTCAATCAGGTGTTACAGTAGTTGTATCTCCTTTACTCTCACTCATTCAGGACCAGATAGTCACGTTGAACCTCAAGTTTGGAATACCAGCTACATTTTTGAATTCTCAGCAAACTACTACACAAGCAGCAGCTGTCCTTCAAGAGCTAAGGCAAGATTCAGTTCCACGTTTATACTTACCATGATTTGTTGTACTCCTCCGGTCCTCAATATAAGATATATTTGGGGAATTGATATTGGCCTTAAATATAAGACAATTTTCATATTTTTCAATCTTTTCCTAGTTTACCCCTATTGATGCTTCCTCAATAATAATCAAGGAGGAGAGGGAATAAGAGAATTAGAAAAGTGACTAGGGTGTTTTAGAAAATACATGTCATATTAACTAATTTAATCAACTTCCTTAATCTAATCAAATTAGGTAAATATGTTTTATATTAAGGATATGAGGAGTATAATTTATTGAGGGTTAATTTAGGAATTGGGATCAGATGAAAGAATGCTTGTGCTTGGCGTGTGTAAGTCGTGCTTCCTATAACTTTGAACTTTGCTTTTCATTCCATGGCATAAGTCGTTCACTCAACTCATTGGCCTAGAGTTTGATGATGTGGCATTTCATTCCACTTATCTTATTTATTTATACAACGTCAAATTAAATAAAATACTGTATCAGTTGACTCATCTTAAATTTTATATTTATGTAAATATATAAATCCATTTCACTATATTTGAATAATTGCATTATGTAATTGGAATGACTGCTCAGATTGCTGATTAATCTCTTGTTTAATATTTTCTTACATCAATTTTCTTGTATCTAGAAAAGACAAACCATCATGCAAGCTCTTGTATGTGACGCCTGAGAGAATTGCTGGCAATCAATCATTTCTTGAGGTTCTAAAATGCTTGCACAACAAGGTGCGCTTCTCTGAATTCTGAATGCTTATTTAGCTTTAGTACGAGCTTTGGAGCATGGAATTTTAATATATAAATGTGGTTGGTGCTCCCACAGGGACAGCTAGCAGGTTTCGTTGTTGATGAGGCGCACTGCGTTAGGTATGTCCTGTGCTCTCTGGACAATATGTAACTTCAAATGTTTGAAACTTTTTGGAAAACTGACTTCAGTATTGTTCAAGCAATACAATTCTTTTTGTATCGTGTAACTACTTGTATGAAACATTATGTATTTACCACTTTCAAATTCATAATTATGCTTCCCAGCCAATGGGGACATGATTTCCGGCCTGATTATCGGGGACTAGGATGCCTTAAGCTGAACTTTCCTGATGTGCCTGTCATGGCATTGACTGCCACCGCAACCCACTCTGTCCGCGAGGTAATGGAATATCTTATAGCTACGAGGAACTTTTCTATCCTTTTGCTTCCAAGTTATTTTATGCCTTCACAATTTGAATTTGCTTCAGGACATCTTAAGTGCTTTAAGAATCCCCCGTGCAGTTGTCCTTGAGAGAAGCTTTGATAGGCCAAACTTGAAGTATGAAGTCATTGTTAAGACAAAAGAGCCGCTAAAGCAGCTTGGGAAGCTAGTAATGGACCGCTTCAAGAATCAATGTGGAATTGTTTACTGCCTTTCAAAAAGTGAATGTGTTGAGGTCTCAAAATATTTGAACCAGAAATGTAACATTAAGACAGTGTATTACCATGCTGGCTTGGCTGCCCGCCAGAGAGTTGCAGTTCAGAAGAAATGGCACGACGGAGAGGTCCACATTGTTTGTGCAACTATTGCTTTTGGAATGGGGATAGACAAGCCTGATGTTGTAAGTCGAGTTAACTCCTTAATATTCAATTTTAGTTTTATTTGAATTATTACGAGATAATGCTACTATCTTCTCAATTTGCGAAATTCTGTCTTCAAAAGAATTTTGATAGCCCGATATTTCAATTTCTAATATTATAGAAATTGAATAGTCTATATTTTTGCAGAACCTTTATCTCCAACTCTTTTTTTATCATCTTTAAACGGGACTCTTCTTTTCAAGCTGGCTATTGTATTCATGGTAGACACGACCATAATTTTAAAGGAAATCTATGATAACTTGCATGATCTCCTAACTGCAGTGGAAGTTAAACATTTTTTTAAGTAGGTCTGATTTATGCGGGTTTCTTAATACTTCATTATCGTTTTGTAATATCTTTCAGCGCTTTGTCATCCACAATACGTTGTCTAAATCAATTGAAAGCTATTATCAAGAATCAGGAAGGGCTGGAAGAGATAATCTACCTTCAGTTTGCATTGCTTTCTACCAGAAGAAGGATTTTAGTAGAGTCGTATGCTTGATAAGAAATGGCCAAGGTTATAAAAGGGAAAGTCTTAAGTCGGCAATCGCTCAAGCCAAAAAGATGCAACAATATTGTGAACTGAAGGTAAGTAAGCTCCTCTAGTATCTGATTTATTCTCGCTGTCACATCAAATGTAGACAGTTTATTTACGAGAGTTTATATTGAAATTGATACATACATGTGTGTGTGTGTAGGATGAATGCCGGAGGCAAGCTTTACTCAAACACTTTGGAGAATCTCTTGACAGAAAAACCTGCAAATACGGATCTAACCCCTGCGATAACTGCCTCGAGAATGGTCTGTGAGTTGCTGTATATTGCAATCCTGATCTTCCAAACCATCTCTATGGAGCAACGCCTTTTCTGTTATCTATTTTTCATTTTAGCTTTATTGTTCACCATTTCCGCTATAAATTGTAAACACACTTTCAAGGAGCAGCTTAAACGAAAAAAAGATGGTTTTTTATTGGTTACCCAAAAAGTTTTGGTGGGACAAAAGGACCCCGGGGGTGATGAAGACACAACTTTTCAGAGAAAGTAAGCTTTGGGAATAATTAATTCATTCTGCAGAGGGTGATGAAGACAACTTCTCAGAGAAAGTAAGCTTTGGGAATAATTCATTCATTCTGCAGAATCTGAACTGATATTGTGACCAAAAAAAGGCATGACTGCTATTTAAATTATCCAATGTGTCTGGTCAGTTTATCGAGGGCATAACAGGTTAATCTTATAAGATCCAGATAACAATAAACTAGAACTAGAATATTATGGCCTCTAGAATCGTTTCTACAAAATAAATAACTCCACTAAAAGGGGGGAAAAAAATCCTGTCACAGTATTAGAGCTCGTTTGGAGGGCATTCTCATGAGGAAGTTATGGGGAATTGAAGGCAAAAGACTTCGGAACCTGGGATGCCTGAGACAAAATGTTATCCAAAGGAAGATGATAAATCGAGCAGGAAACATAATTGTTACAAAATAAGAAACAATACAAAACATCAAAAACAAAGTTGTGGCTCTGGGGTCCCTCCAGCTTCTCAGAGACTCAAGTCTTTCTCCCATAGTTGCCACCTCATTTGCTATTCTTTGTGCAGTCCCTCCAATGGCTCTCAATCGGTCATATCTCCTTCTCAAGCGTTCCCCTCCAAATTGACTCGGAAACAAGTCAAATTCTTCTTCTAAATCATCAGGGCTCGTTGTATCAAGACAAGACAACTCTGCATCTATGAAAGGAGGATGCTTGGACCTCTTAAAGTAACGTTTCAACCCAAGGAAAACAAGGTAGAAAATCCCCAAGGGCACTATAGGTTCCGGAAAGAGAAGCACAATAACGCAGAACAAGTAAAACAGGGAGGTCGTAACAGGATTCTTCCAGTATCTAACATCCTCCAACCACTTCCACAAGGAAACAAAGCCACCCACAACATTCTCGATCCTCTTAAAATTAACCAAACCTTTTCTCATGCTCCACGTGTCTGATCTCACGTCCAACATATTATACACCACCTCTGTTCGCAATGGCGGTTCTGCACCGCTCAATCTCAGCGCTGTTACACGAGCGGCCTGGTTTCTTAAAATATCAATCTGAGTTGGAGACAGTGGGAAAATGTAATGGTGTCTGGGAAACAAAGGCAGTATGTAGAGTTGATGCACATTAAGGGAAGACCAAGAGAACCTGAGGGCCAAATGGATTTCTCCCATCTTTCTCACTCCGGATGGTTGCAAACATACGAGAGGATAAGAGTGGGTGTATATTTTGCTACCCTCAAGCGAAGAAAGTCGAATTCGTATCTTACCCATTAAAGTATCCATGGCTCCTCTGGCCCTATTCTCTGCCTCTAGCTGATTATTGTTGAACACTGCAATAGTAATGACGGTGAATGGATCATAAACTTCCCACACATACTGTTCGTTCCACACTGGAGAAAGAGTGTCAACCACTGTCCTTGTGCAAACCCACTTGGGACCATACTTCGCCACACAATATGCATGGGTTCGAGCCCCCATGTTCATTGGCTCCAACCCACTTGCCTTTAACATTCCCAACTCCAAAATCCCAATGCTTGGTCTCCAAAGCTTCTTTGCCGATGCTCTCAAATCGCTGCAATACTCAGTAGGCTCGTCCAGCACGTGATATGCACCGTCCAATGAGATCCTCGCGTTGAATTTGCTGGCAAACACCACCTCCTTGGAAGGATCAACAACGCTATGCCCTGGCCTATCAAGGTTGTACCATTTACTGGCCACCCCTCCACCATCTAATCTCTTGTCCACGTTTTTCAGAGGAATCACGCACTTTCCTAGACTTACATGTTCAGCCAAATTCCCTTGTTCTACGCTGATTACCAAGGACTCGTTGAACGGCTCTTGTGCAACAAACATCAAGTCCTCATTCCAAAATGGGTTTGGGTTCTTTTTCTTGGCAAAACTTGTTCTTAAACGTACGCGCCCCAAATCAACCTGGACGAATAAATCTGAGCTCTCCGGATGAAATCTGAGGAGCAAATCCTGAGCTTGAATCACATTGACCCTGAGGTACCACAATGCAGGTAAAATATACACCTTGGAACGAGTAAGAGCAACAGCATCGCCACTGATCGAAGTAGCGTCTGAGAACCAAGCTTGAGGAAAAAACTCATCTGCTTGAGTTCCCATCCACACAGCCAGCATGACATCTCCTGCTACAAGTAGTGTCCCGTTCCGATCCTCGAGCTTATACCATTGCGGTGCCAATGGACTCTCCGGCGGAACCCGTTTCGGAGCATCGGGCACGAGAAACCGGATCCGACCCACGAATGCATGGGGCATGACCGTTCTGTCTCTCACCACGACCTCTAGGTTCAAGTCCTGGATTCTGTCTTTCTCGAAGGCGAAGACTTGGTTCCATACAGGGGTTAGCGTCCTCTGAAGGAAGCGTTCAGTGGTTCCTCTGTAGTTTCCAAGTCTGAGTTCGACGTAAGGATCGCACGGAGGCAAGTCTCTAGCCCTGACAAGTCTGACATACAAGAATTGCATTTGTTCAACGAGATCATATCTCCTTGTGAGTATGTCACCCTCAGTGGGTAGCCCAGCGCTAATATTGGGAGAAGTCTCCCTCGGAACAGAGTTCGCCATTTCGATATGAATCTGCAAAAGGACGTAGTTTGTCAAGAGCACGAAGAATTTTGTAAGCTAATAAAGCATGGTTCTTTGATATAAGTTTCACTGTTCCATTGTATACTGAGATGATTCATGAGATTCTGAAAATATTAAAGGTGGAAAACTAGAAAGGTTTACCCTATCCCCAATAATTAGTATATATGGCGTGGAAATTAAATCTGGCTACAGATTAATTACCAATACAGAATAGGAAACTTACTTACTGCGGTCTAATCATCATAACTCATAAGCAAAAAAAATAATGCTTTTTTTATTTTTAATTAATAGATAGATTGGATTCTTGCACATTGCGGCCATATATTTTAAGAATGTTAACATAGAACAGTATAATCATGTGTGATGATTTGTATTTTTTCTTTAAATATATTATGTACACATGTTTTTGTAATTGCAATTTTGCAAATAACCCAGTCTTGTTTTTTTTTTTTTTTGGGTCAAACCCAGTCTAGTATTCACCGAAAAAAGAATCCAATCTTCTATTGAAATTTGACTTGGATTGAAACGTGGTTTCCATATATCGATCAGGTTGGCAGAAAATCTGACTACTTAAATATTACCGACCGTGCGGGCGAACGGCAATAAGCAAAATAGTCATAAAAAGCAGCAATCATATAGTCACTCTACGTTGTTATTACAAGGCACGCACCAAGTAATAAATGTATTCGATCTTTTTCTTTTTTCTTTTTTATAATGAATTTATTTGTTTTTAAAGAGCATTAAATATTTTTTTATGTATATCTATAATTAATAAAGGTAGTGGGTTAAAGTAATAATTAATATGATATTAGAGTTTAATAATGTAATTAGTAAGGGTAATATTGGAAATTACTTAAATTTATGATAAATTTAATGACTTTAATTGTTTCTATTGATTTGTAGAAATTGGTAGTTAGTGTCTTATAATAAGAATTAGAAGGAGTATGTGATGAAAGTGCACTTACAAACCACTAAATCATGGTTTTCAAGGCTTTTTCACATATATATTTAATTATAAATTATAAATCATAAAATTTATTTTTAAAAATTAATATTTACTAATCCAAACATGCACAAAAAAGCTCCTTATATTTCTTTAATTCAGATACTAATATTTACCACTCAGTATCTATATACAAGTCACTTGTACCTGACAAATTTTGTTTAAAATATAAGTTACTTGCATGATATTAAATGAGGTTTTGCTAACGTGATGATAACAAATGTTAATAAGGGATGATAGCAAATATTAAAAAGCACCCTATATTTCTTTAATTATACTAATATTTACCACTCAATACACATATATTGGAAGAGAGAGGAGGGGGTGCAAAAGCAAAGTGATAAAGGAATTAGAAAGAAAAAAAGCACCATTTCATAAACAAGGATAAACATAAAAAAATTGTATATTTAATAATTTTCTTTGTTTGTAATAATGGGTTACAGGTAACTTATATATGGGTATTGAGTTGTATCTGCTCTAGAACTTTACACCCCTATTTTATAAATTAAATTGGGGGTATGTTATGTTATATATTTTTTATGTAGTGTATTGTTTCACGGTTAAAAGGTAACTTATATGTATAGGACTGTCAGTGTATGCATGAATGTGTGTGTGTGTGTGTGTGTTTTTTATGAAGATTTTTGGAAGTTTCACATATTACTGAAACAAATAGGAATATGTTAAAATTTGTTAATATTCATTTAAGAACTCGTACATCATTGCAATAAACAACAACAATGGTTTAAAAAACAACTGATCATGACAATAAATCAAAGACGTGCATGTTGAGAATAGCAGTTAGATCAAATTATAAATTATAATAATAGCGTGATGATAGCATATTCCTAATCGCTGCATTAATTTATACAATCTGATCTGATTATGATTATTTAAACAAAGGGGTACAATCGAATATACAAATAAATCTAATCTAAATATACCAATAGGTAATAGCACATTAGTGAGTGATCTAGTCAACAATCATTTAAATCTAAATTAAGATTTTGGAAATAATAATTAATAAATGCGTGATTATAAAAAAAAGTAACACTGTTAAGATGGCGACAACTCGACATAAACCAATACGCATTACGTGCAATGCAATCCCCCCACTTCTTTTAGCCCTCTTTCAACAAAAGACACAATACGCACGTAAATTTATACATCTCATTTTAAATATATAACATATTTTATAGTGTAATTTATATTCCAAATTATGTCATACATTTAAAACTAGAAGACTATCAAGAAATGACACACCTTAAAAAGAATCTTAAAAGAGAATTTTTTTTACCATTACTTGTCATCTCTATGTGTGAATTTTGCCGTATCGAGGCTTAATTATGATCACTCTTTGTTTTGTTTTTTATTACTCGCTCGTACACGTGAATGAAAAATAATGTTGGTCTCATTTGATAAAAACAAGGTAATAAAAAGAGAATGAATAGAGAGAGTAAGAGATCATTTTTACTTGGTTAGAGGATTCCGGCTTCAACAGAAAGCAAATTGGAGAGGAGGAGATGAGTGAGACATCAGTCGCTGCTTGCCAATGGGAAGTTGGTGCGGCTTTTATAAAAAAGTGGAACCAGCCCACACTTTATAATTTAACCAGCATTTAAATATGAATATAATTCAATGATGATAAAATTAAAAGAAACATTTATAGTAAAAAATCGCATAAAAAATAATATAGTCAGAAATAAAAATAATTTACATCACCCAAATTGAGGGATATGAATGCGTGATTAATTGCTCAAATGTTTATTAAAATGCTCGGTAATTAATTGTTTAAATCTGCAAAATTTAATAATTAAATTTTACTATTATGAATTGAAATATGAGTCACCAAATATGAATGAATATGAGTAACAAAAATTATGAAGTTGAAGAAATAATCAAACATTTGTCCAATATGATTTCTTAATCAATCAAGTATGAATAAATATAAATAAAGAAAATTAGAAAATAATCATCTATAATATGAGACAATCATGTCACTGTTTCTAAATCAAATCAAGGCAATTTAAGAAATAACTAAATCATTTACAAATATGTTTATTTAATCAATCAGTTATAAAAAATATTTAAAAAAAAGGAAAATTAGTAAATAATCAGTAATAAAGTATATTTATTGATGATTGGATCTAAACCGACCCACTTTCCTATACGGGTATTACAAAGTTTTAAAAATAAAGTGTACTTCTATGATTGATTGATGATGATCATGGCCCAACGCCAAATTTTAAATGTTCCAAACGCGCAGAAATGGGCCGGGTCAAAGGCCGGATTTTAAAATTTGAACTGACAAAGGCATGATATGGAGACGAGTCATCTGAAAGATCTATGCTTTAGCCTTTAAAAACTCACTATAAGATCCCCACGAACTATCCAACACTGGGCTCTCTGATCAAAGGGAACTTTCGGTTTTTGTTTTGCTCATTTGTCGTTAAATACCGCTTCTCCAATGAATTCCTCAGTGGCAGCATATAATCTGTGATCAGCCCCAATTCATTGACATTAAGCATCCACGTGTCAAACAAGTGGTCGATGAGCTGTGACTGTGAACATTTCCTCTCTCACAGGACAGAAGTCCGATTCCTTGAATACGGTAGTAGAGCAGAGAGGAAAGAGAAGAGAGAGGGCAGCTCACAGCTCTGTCTCTTCTTCTCTGTCTCACTCTCGGATTTATTATTGGCTCACTCTCTCTCGGCTTCTTGAGCCGAACCAAACACTTTTAAGATTATTGTCTTTTACTTCCTCTCACTCCTGTTACTTGCTTCATCTATTTGACTTGTCCTTTATATTTTTCTCTTATTTTTTTGCCCCCACATAACCTCGATCTCCTCATAGACCCTTCCAAACTTCTCCATTGCGAACCAAGTGCTGTTCTTTTCTCCCTTCTCTCGTTTTTATTTTCCTCGTCTTGTTCTGGGCCTCCTTGCTTCGTCTTGGATCTCTTGTTCATTTCTCGGTTTGAATATCTCCGTTAAGGAAGAGAGGCGAATTAAGGAATGAAGAGAAGAGTCGTAGAATGTTTTGGCTGAGATCGATGAATGATGTGCTAGCATTGGATACTGGATGTCTGGTGGGATTGACGAAAATGCCACAAGTCAGAAACTTTATCCAATTTTAAGGGCACCTATTTTGAAAAGAAGCTGGATTTTGGAAATGTATTGCGTTTACGGTTTCTAGTTGCACAAATTGAGAGAAACTTGTGTTTTCACAAGAAGGGGTTTCTCCGAATGAAAGATTTCTGGTAAGATTGGGATCGAATTTTGCTTATATTGTGTTTGTTAAGTTAGATGCTGGTTTCTTCATTACCCATTGCACTTCGTGGCCTTACTGGTGCTTATTTTAAATGTTGGTTCATTTTTCTCCAGTACTCGGGGATGCTCTCAACTTGCCGTAGTTACTCAGATTTGGGTCCCTGAGATAGCTTAGGGATTTCAGCATACCTTACTCTATGCTCTTGCTTTGTTGAACAAAATGGAGACTGATAAGCGACGTTCCAAGGGAGGCTTCCTCAGTTTGTTCGATTGGAATGGAAAATCTCGAAGGAAGCTATTTACTGACAATCCTAAAATACCTGGTAATTATGCTTGTCTGTTGAATCTTTTTCAATGTTTAAATCATTCTCTACTGCGGTTTTGATTTACCTATTTTAAATGTTTGCTACATTAACTGTAGAAGAATCAAAGCAAGGAAAGGAAAATGTGGAGAGCACGGCAAAGTCACAGCTCAATAGGGTTCGAATTTCTTCCTCCTTTTCACTTAGGTCGTCGTGACCTTACTTTTTATGTATGAAATTAATTCTCGTTGTTAATTATTACAACTATTTCAGATGCATGGGGATGGGGATATTGCAGGTCCAAGTTATACAACAAATTGTGATTTTAGTGGTGCACTATCAAATAATAGTGATGAAGGATGTGGTGCTAAAGCCCCTGGACTAGTGGCAAGACTGATGGGTCTGGATTCTTTGCCTGCTTCGACTGTCCCTGAACTCTCATCCGCTGCATTATATGGTTCTGACTCTTTTGGATCTTGTCATGAGGATGTTCTTGGTTTAATGAATGGCTATCAACCTGTGGACTACACAAGCATGTCACGTAAGCCAGAGAAGCCTTCAAGGGATGCCACAGAATCAAGGGCACAGAAAGTGGCAAATCGACCAATCAAGAAATTTCAAACTGAGATGTTGCCTCCAAAGTCAGCTAAACCAATTCCAGTTACTCACAATAAGCTCTTGTCTCCTATCAAGAGTCCAGGATTGATGCCCTCAAAGAATGCAGCCCATATAATGGAAGCAGCTGCTAAGATAATTGAAGCAAGCCCTTGGCCATATAGGAAGAACAATATGTCATCTTCTGGGCCTTCATCTCTTCCCTTGAGAATTCTTAGTTTAAAGGAGAAAACCGAGGCTGCGCAAAGTGCTTCCATGCCTGTGGATTCGAGCACTGCGAACCCTGTCAAAGGCAAGCCTAGTGGCAGCAGCAATAATTCATACAAGTACGCTCCAGCATTCAAGGCTCTGAGAGATTCTGAAAAAAATAGTTCTCGCCATTTGGGAAGTAAAGGGAAATCACTATCACCTCCTACTGAATCCAAGGCCAATGTTCAGAAAAGAGATGCGTTGACTTCAAATGGGAGTGGGGGATATGTGAAGCATAAAGAACAGAATGAGATGAAATCAAACCAATTCTCCCGGAGCCACAAACCGAAAATGCAGCACTCCGTGCAGCCGAAAGCTGGTACTAGCCGGAATAGAGCTGTGCTTGGGCAGAATAATCAAAAGCAGAATAGTGTGGTCAACAAAGGTGCTTCGACTTCAAGAATTGATTCCAATAACAAGCCAGCTTCACGAGTTCGGTCATCAGAAAGTACCACTGGAGGAAGGAAGACAACTAATGAGGGTGCTATAAATGCAAATAATGGGCTCAAAAGGTCAAGTAGAAGGGGAACTCATACTCAAAAAGAGCTTTCACAATCCAAAGCCAAGAGTGCAGTCCAAAAGAAAAGAAATATCAGCAGGGATGTTCTTGATGAGGCAAGAGATCCTAATAAAGCAGTAAATAAGTATGAAAGCAAGTCTATAAAATGCAATATTACAACTGATGGGAGTATGAATCAGGATACATTTAACATGAAAGAAAGCAAGGATGTTATTTCATTCACATTTACATCTCCCTTGAGGAGAAACATGCCTGATTCTCAGTCCTCTATTCCACTGATGGGAACAAAAGACAATACTGACAGTACTTCTCTTGATCACTGTGATTTGCTTTATCCTGAAAAATTATCATCGGCTCCTTCTGGATTACATACAATAGATAGTGATGCTTTAAGTGTCCTGTTGGAGAAAAAGCTGCGAGAATTGGCTTCTAGAATTAATTTACCTCAGCATACCCAGGCTACAGAGGGGTGTTCTAGTTTACCGAGTAGCTTTCAAGACAAAATACCCAGTTTGATAAGTACCATGTCGAGGGAACATGACAAAAGCTTTCACCCTGACCTGCCTGGTGATACATTTATCAGCACGCATGACTTTGGTTTTTCTTCAACTTATGATCTGGTGCATAACAAGAATCAGCAGTTGCAGGTCTCTTTCATTTCCTTTGTATAGTCAGATTCATCTGCTATCGTTTGTCTTTTACTTATCAATTACTAATTAATAATATTGCATCCTTGGTAACTTTTATACCATCAATTAATCTAGAAAATAATGTCAAGAGAGTTGAGGTTGGGAAGAAGGGATGTGGGGCTAAGCCTTAATTCTTAAGCTTGCAGTATACCTTTCTAAAGCTAAAATAATATTTTAATATGCTTAAGGTCTTATATCTCACACCCTCGAATTGAATATATAGTGTTGTAATTTGCACAATGCAGAAGATGAATTTATAAGATGTGCAGTGTAAAAAAGCTTGTGAATAATGTAGGAATCGTCCTAGATATTGTTTTTGAGTAAAAAATTGTTCTTGAACATGCTTAAGGTTTTGTATCTGCAGCTTCCTTGTAACGGAATATGACTGGTTAGAATATTTGCAATAAATGTAGGAAAATGTTAGTACAAATATGCCATGTAATCCATTACACTATGATCACCTGCTTATGTGTCCAAGAGTTGATCCTTGCAATCATGGTTGAGTATGGGCTCACAATGGTGTCTAAAAGTTTATCTTTTCTTAGTATGAGATCACTTTTCAGAATTCAGGTTACTTAACATGGCATATGCATGAAGTTATTAGTCTTTTATCAAGTGAATTGCTATTGGAGATATGCCTATTCTTTTGAACTAAGCTGAGCTCATGTATCCACCTCAACTCTGCCACTTTTCACTAGTGCAGATTTCAGAAGCAACGGAAGGGCCCAGCTATAGCAGCAACTGGGAAACTAGAAATTATTCAGGCTGTCAGCATCCCAAACCTGTTGCAATTTTTGAAACTCCTTGTGCCAGTGAAAGCTACTTGGATAGTGAAGAAAGTGCATATGGTAATGTTTCGATAGCTACTTTCTACTATTTAGGAGCTTTTTTTAAAATCTAAATTTAAAGGCTTTATCAGGCAAATTCTGTAGCTTTTACTCTACACAAGTACATTTATTTATAATAAACTTTCCTTATTCAGGCAGCACAGTATATTCATCGACGCAAGATGAAGATGTGTCTAATTTTTCTCCGGCAAATAAATCTGTACCCCTTGAAAATGGGGCAAATTTGTATGAGCAAAGGCCTTCCTTATCGGCAGAGGGGGATGTGACTGGTAGACAATTAGCTATGATGCCGAATTTCTCAGATTTTAGAATATCAGGGAACCCAGAACTTGAATATGTAAGAGATATACTAAGCAACGCAGAGTTGATGACAGAAGACTTTGTGCTAGGCCAAATCAACGAGGTCGTAATGCCTAATGTGTTTGATGTGTTGGAAAATCAGATTGGTGCAGCCAGTGACTATCAAGAAGAGGACTACAAGCTTGAGAGAAAGGTTTGGTTTGACTGTGTAAGTGAGTGCCTTGAATTGAGATGCAGGCAAGCTTTGGTGGGAAGCTGCAAAGGATGGCTTAGAGGGATGGAATTGAATCACAGGAAGGGAAGGTTGGCAGAAGAACTGTACAATGAAATTATGGGTCATAAAAGCATGGAGGAGGAAATGATAGACGAGCTTGTGAGCAAGGACATGAGCACTGGTTATGGTAAATGGCTTGATTTTGACATGGAGGCCTTTGAAAAGGCTTCAGAGATTGAGTGGGAAATATCAACTTGTTTGATTGAAGAAATAGTGTCTGATTTGTTGCTTGTTTAACTCCTGGTGTGTTGTGGGGTTTCCATTTTTTTATGATGCATGTGGGCTATCACATCCCCAAGTAGAATCTGTATTATTTGCCTATCCCTGTTGGAAAAAAGATTGATGGAGTTGCCCAAGTGACCTACGGAAGTGGAGACACCATGAATAACCCCGACACGCCTGCCTTTTCATTGGATAGTAAGTATATTGTGGTTAATTGTTAGGTGTAGTTGTAAGAAGCATATTCTTGCTTCCAGTTGGAAGACTTGAATATTGACAAGCTAACGATTTCTGTCCCCTTCAACTGGGAATCTGACTCCACAACCCCTTTTTCTGCCATCCAAGGCATACATGTTTTGCATATAATATCTTGTGAGGAAATCTGTTTTGATCGGGACGAAAAATATATTGGCTTAAAAAAATACTCAAAGAAACGTCGTCTACAACAGTAGCTGGAGAATGTGGGTCACTAAATAAATAGTGAAATTAATTGATATACTATTTATTAAATTATTAATTAATGCAGTCCGTTTTCAGATTTTGTACTACACGATTGGATAAATGCAGGTAGGTAAATTTATTTATGATTCATGAATAGCCTGATTTTTTTTTTTAAAAAAATTATATAATAATAATTGGAAAACAGTGTTAAGAGGAAGATGGAAAAATAAGACGAGGACCGTGATTTGTAACTCGTTTTTATATCAAGGACAGAAGGAAATAACTAACAAGTGATGTTATAAAGCAATGGGGGGAAGTAGGAGGTAAAGGGGAAATTGGCATGGCAATGCCACACCCAGACTCTTGGGTTATGTGTCTGCTACTGAGGACCAGTCCAAAAAGACAGATGAAAAGAAAAACTGGTATATTATTTGCAGATCCTTGATTGTGTGTTTTGTTTTTCCGATTTTATACGCAAAACAAATCCATATATCCAATAAATAATAAATTACTCCCTCCGTCTTAAATATAAGATATAGCTGACTTGTTTTGGGAATATTAGAGAAGCTAAATAAGTTACTTAATAATATCATATGTTGTGTATTCTTAGTTTATATATAAGATTATTAGTCAAATAATTACTTTGGAGGAAAAAATAATATACTCTAAAGTAATTTAATTAACTTCTTTAATCCCTAAAAAAAGTAACTTTGTCTTATATTTAGGATTGAATGGAGTACTATATTGTGTATATGTTTTTGGTGAAATATTGTTTGTAATTGGGAAAATTCCAGAAATATACAACTAAAAATGGGAAAATACAAATTGGTGCTACGAATTTATCAAATCTCAAGTTAGAATTGAAGTAAAAATTTGGGATTTCCAATTATGACTAAATGACCAAAATGCACTGAATTGAGGGCACAAGTTTCAAAGGTCAATAACAACATCTATATTTATATTAACAACATCAAATTTTACATTAAACTTTACTTTCATGTTTCACAACTTCATATCTAAAGACGAGGGATCATTTTGAGGACACACGTTTCAAGGGTCAATAACAACATTTGTATTTATATTAACAACCTCATATTTTACATTAATGACTTTACTTTCATATTTTACAATTTCATATCTCAAAAACTAGAAATAATTTTGAGGGCAAAAGTTTCAGAGGTCAATAGCAACGTCTGTATCTATATTAATATGATCATATTTTTACATTAACGACTTCACTTTCATGTTTCACAATTTAACTCAAGACAATTTGGTCAGAATTAAAAATCCAAATTTATATTTTGACTTGAAATTTGATAAATTTACATAAACAATTTATCCTTTTTCCATTTTTAATTGTATTTTTCTAAAATTTTTCCTTTGTAATTTGTTATTTGTAAATTATAAATAGCACAACATATAGTGTCTTTTTGAGTCAATGGTATAATTTTTTTTTTTTTTTAAATGTGATTTACGGCTTATAAAGTTAAAATGAGTTTCGACTTGCATCAACTTACTTTTCCAACCGCCAAACAGACACATATATATGAAAAGCTTGGCTCTTTTGTGGGCAACAGAAAAAACATTCACCAAGCTCGCGTGCATAACCCCAATTAACCCCGTAGGAGGTCGCCTTCTTGCCTTCTAGGGTTTGTCTGTCGTATTGTTGCAGCGGTGATACTCTCTATTCGGTTATTATTTGAATCAATCTGTGTTCCGTCTCATCAATTTAATAGCTAGGGCAAGATTTTCGAGTCTCGATGGCTCACACCAGTAACAATGTAAGCTCTACTTTTCTTTTGGAGAAGAAATTTGTTTCTCCCAACTTGTGCTTTAGAACGCTCATCGGATTTTGGAGTTGTAAAATTTTCAATCCGTGCATTCTCTTCACAGGTCGCTGGGATCGACAACACATTCCGAAGAAAATTTGACCGAGAGGAGTATTTGGAAAGAGCTCGGGAGCGTGAGAGGCAGGTGAGTTATTCCATATTTTGTTTCTATGCTAACGCCCAATGATTTTTTTCTGGTGGATTTTGAATAATTTCGCTTAGTTAATCATGACATTGGTGAACAGGAAGAGGAGGGTCGATCTAGACCTAAATGTAAGTGATTTAGTTCCTGCTTTCGCTTGCATTTGCTTTTATTTAACATTTTGCACTCGAACATTTAGGGCTTTTTTGGTTGTTCTTGATTGAACTCAGTACAGTTGGAGCCATGCTTGCGGCTTTAAGTAACATCATCGTTTTTATGCAGCCAAAGGTCCTCTAGTGCAGAGGAAACCCTTGAAACATAGAGATTATGAGGTGGACCTTGAATCCCGCTTGGGGAAGACTCAGGTAAGCAGCTCAGGACACGATTCTAGTTTGAAAAGTATGTGCTTTCGCAAAGCTAGTATTTTCTGCGTTGCATTTTGTTATAGTTTCACATCTGCAATCAGATAGTTAATTTCATTAAGACGCCCTTTGCTTAATTGGTTGTCTCAAATGCTGCATGGTTTGCAAAGACATTATCGGGGCTTCACTTTTCTTCTTTTTGATCCTTCAACTTTCGTTGGCTTTTTTGACTTTTTTCTATGATATGAAATACTATATAGACAATAGACTCCCCCCCCCCAAAACCATTTTCACCTTCATTTAGAAACATGTCTGAGAATTCCATGTTGTATGCTGTTTGTCTGTGACTGAACTTTCATGATTATTCAGTTTTACTAAAAATAAGAGTATAAACCCTTTTGCAGGTTGTTACTCCAGTTGCACCTCTTAGCCAGCAGGTACTTGCTTACCATTTTTGTTACTATGATTCCTAAATATCATAACTGCTTTTGAAACGGACAGTTTTTATACTGTTGTTGCTTTCCCCCCTATGCGGTGCATTGAAACTTTAAGAGTAAAATAATCCGTCACTGCCCTTGCACTTTCTTTTTAAAGCAGAAGTTTCTGCTATCTTTTGAGATCTGAGGATTGATACAAATAATGCTTGAGTTCAAGTAAGATGCAAATTACGTGGATAATGAGATATGTGAAGAACAGAAACTGAGAATGGCTTGCTGGATGCTATTTGTTCCAGGCATTGGCTGTTAGTTTTTTTCTTGTATATATGCACAAAGAATAAGTAATTTAATCTGTAAACTTTCATCTTACAGAGTATTCTACTTGCTTCATTGTTTATTATTTGATACCCTGTATTCTGGTATAACTTGTTTGACATTTCATTGTGGTTGTTCTTTGAATTATTCCCCTCTGTTGCAGGCCGGATACTACTGCTCGGTTTGTGAGTGTGTGGTAAAGGATTCTGCAAACTACTTGGATCATATTAATGGAAAGAAACGTATGTGGTCTTCTTAACTTGCTTGCCTTGATTTAATTGTCTTTACCATTCTGATGATTATGATTTCTTTGTCCCTTAAGATCAAAGAGCTCTGGGAATGTCTATGCGAGTAGAACGTGCTTCTCTGTCACAGGTGTAGTTTTAAGATTAATTTTCCAATAGAAGTGTATGTATGAGCATACACATTTCTGTGTGCCACTTTTTGTTAGCTGTATCTGCAGTCTGCACATGTGTTGGATAGCAATTTTAAATTTTCTGATGAAACAGGTTCAGGAACGATTTGAGGTTCTTAAAAAGCGGAAAGATGTTGGAAGCTTCACAGAGCAAGGTAAAGCTTTGGAAAGGGGCGGATGAATTTTTTCCGTTTTTGGGGAAAAAAAAAATCAGTACTATCAATTATCAAAGCAATACTTTGTTTAATTGTTGTGATTATTCCTTTTAATAAATATTTGGTTGATGATTACTATACAGATCTGGATGACCGGATCTTAAAACAGCAACAAGAAGAGGAAGAAAGAAAGCGACAGCGACGGGAAAGGAAGAAAGAGAAGAAGGTAAGCACAGCGGTTTGGTGTTTCTTATCGAGTCTCTCTGGGTGGGATGGGTTGGAATATGCTGGATGTAATCTGGCAGTCCTAGGCCTGGGGTAACTAACCAAAGTTCAGAGGAGTTTTGTAAATAATTTAGTCATAACTGAATTTTTTCCTCCAAACAATATATTTAATTATGTTTTGTTTATGGATTCAGAGAGAGAAGGAAGTTGAAGAAACACCTGAAACAGATCCTGATGTTGCAGCTATGATGGGGTTCGGTGGCTTTCGGTCATCCAAGAAATGATGCCATGCCTTGTGCTTCATGACGGAATTTTAACAACCGTTTTGTAATGTTAAGCTAGATTTGGTATCTGTTGCCCACCCCAAGCATATGGTGAAAGGATAGAGAGGATGCATCTAACAGCAAAATAGATGATAGATTCAATATACAAGTCATGCTATTCGTTTAGGTCTTGTACATTTCTTATTTAAGCTCTGCTGTATGATATGTAAAATGATCCTTGCCTTTACGACTTCTCTGTTACAACTATTTTGCTAATTAATTTCTCTTTAGACAGATGCTGTTGCTTATGGTCTGTTTGGGTGGGGAGAGAAGTTGGGATGAGGTAAAATAGGAGGAAAGAAAATAGAGAGAATAGAAACCTGAAAAAAATAATGGGAAAATTAATTAGGCAGTCCTTATAGTTTCATCCCATTCTGAATTAGGTCCCTCTAGATTTATTTCTTTTTATGGGATCTTCATACTTTACTATGTTAAAGCCATAGGTCCTTCTGTTAATAAATCTTCAAAACACTTAATTTTTCTCTCCCTCCCCCATTAAATCTAAAAGCTGGAACCGGCGACCCTCTCACACCATGACCGCTCAGATGACGCTGAGAAAGAGTAGGGCTCCTTCGTCAGCCATTTCTGCTACTCAATCAAACATGGCGCGCCCCTTCTACGCTGCAAATAGCAAAATCCCATACTACCATCTGCATATTTGCTTATATCACCGTTTTGCTCACTCCTTCCATCCATCTTGCCATCACTCCCAGATGATCCTGCTATTTTCATTTTTAATGCTTAGCTATCTATCATAAAAGAAAATTTCATTTAATTTCTACTTCATACAAGTTTCAGACCTTTAACTTTTAAGAGGAAAAGACCTACTTGTATGAGGATGATAGAGAAACTAACTTGCGCCAGAAGATGATGCTTTTAAAGTAGAGGGTGCTCTGCGACCAAGCTGTTCATTTGCAAGATACTCAGCCCGAGAAACTTCCATCGCGGTACGTTCTATTTGCTTCTTTGTGAGCTCAAGATCGTAGTTGATGGAGCAGCATAAATGGCTGAAGAAGGAGCCCTTCTTCTCTTTCTCGGCGTCATCTGAGCGGTCATGGTTGGAGAGAGAGAGAGAGTGCCGGCTCCAGCCTTTAGATTTACTGGGGGAGGGAGGGAGAAATTAACGATGTTTTGAAGATTTAAAGCTCCTATGACTTCATTAGCGTAAAGTATGAGGATCCAATAAAAAGAAATAAAACTAGAGGACCTAATTTAAAATGGGAAGAAAATATAAGGACTACCTAATTAATTTTCCCAAAAATAATTTAACCTCTCATATGGGAGCCAATAGCTACTTCTATCTATTTTCAGTTGCATACTTAAAAAGAATCTTTCAAACTAATTTATTAGTTCATATACTAAATTTTTATTTATTTATTAGTAATAAACTGTGTAGTTCATTTAAAAAAAAATTTGTAAGTCGAAATGTGTTCAGATTAACATAAAATTCTAACTTATTCTAAAACAAAATCTAACAAATTAAATTATATTCATAAATTATAAATATTAAAAAGTAAAATAGCGCGGAACGAAAGACGTATGATTCACTGTAGGTATCTAGAAACATTATAAATTTCCTGGATAATACAATCAAAAGCCTTTTTAAGGTTCATTACCTTTATGGAGCTCACATAGCTGTTGAATGAGAGAATCAACGTTTGAGATACTAGTGCTGTGAGTCTGGAAGATGCAAGTCCGTTTGTTTACCCACGACACTACGAGCGTTTGGACGATACCTTTCCATCTATTACCTCCAGTCTAACTATAAAACACAACTGAGTTTTCTTAGCTGTTTAAAGAAAATTAATTAAAATATTTATATTTATCATTTTTTCTCTAAATTAATTTATCTGACTTATAAATTGATATATATTTTAGAGTCTATTTGGTTCAACCCATTGCATATCTGGAATGATAATCATGATTGTATTACTAAAAGAAAAGTGTTTGGTTGCTTTTTAACATGGTAATACGTTTGGTCCTTCATATTTGTTTCAGATCATTTTAGTTATTAAGTTTGTAAAGTCTGCGTTTGGTTCCTTAATGTTAACACCTAATCGACTTAATGGAAAATATTGACTTAAAAATTTTAAGCGATGATTGTGCGAATTAAATCTTTACTACGCATGTCTTATATGTTAGTATTTTAATAAATTAATATTTTAAATCCTATTAATTGAAAATATTTAATCTTCACAGATTGTTAGTTTGTGAAGATTAATTTTTTTTTTGTCGAAGAAGATTAAATATCTTTCAATTAATAGGATTTAAAATATTAATTTATTAAAATACTAACATATAAGTATGTTTGATCAGCATTTAATTGTAAAGTCATCGCTTAAAATTGTTGAGTCATTATTTTCCATTAAGTCAGACTAACGATGTTGACATTAAGGGACCAAACATGCACTTTATAAACTTAAGAGACTAAAATGATACTAGAGGCAAACATGAAGGATCAAACGTATACTTTAGCCTTACCAAAAATTTGATAATCCTCATTTATACCTCCCCTATGAATACTCATTATCATCTCATTGTATGGTTGAAAAAGTTCAATTTACTCTTTAGTTTCACTTGTCTCATTTTACTTGCCACATCTTGCTATAACAGCTATCACCATTACCACCTCCTCCTACTTCACCGTCGTCGCGTCCACTTGTTGCTACCACCACTACCTTCTCTTCCATTGCCGCCGCCACCACCCGCAGCTATCACCACTACCTCCTCCACCACTGCCACCCGTCACCGTTGTCACTACCTTTTCCTCCTCTGATCTATCGCCCCCCACAACCCTATTGTTGTTGCCGCCACTAACTCTTCCTCCTCCACCCCCACCCCTGCTACTTCTTCCTTCTTTGCCAAACCCCGTCATTGGCACCTTCACCATTGCAGCCGCCCCGTCGCCACTATCTCTTCCTTCTCCATCATCACTGCCACCACCCTTGTTGCCACCTTCCTCCTCCTTTGTTGTCGCTACCACCACCTGTCATCGCCACTGCCACACCACCGTTACCGTCCTCCACCACCACAACCATTCCTATTGGACAATCCTCGGCAAGATAGCTTGACTGTTATGATGAGGTAGTTTGATGTCTCTTAACTATTTTTTCTACAACGATTATATTAAAGGTAAAATAAACTTTGTGTGATATATTAATTTTAAATAATTGTTAAAATAATAATTCATTGCACCTTATTTAAAAATCAAAACAAACACTAGTGTTGTAATTAATATTGCGTTGCCGTGTAAGGTATAATAGGAACAAACCAAACAAGCCTTAAATCATATATAACATATGATTCTTTGACCAAAAAAAAAAAATATATAACATATGATTAAATAAATTATTTAATTTTCTTAAATTCTCTCAAACTTGTATTGGGGCTGAAGGATTCGGCAAGTGCCTCTTTTTTTTTTTTTTTTTTTTCTTTTTGTTAAAAATATTTCAGAATATAATTGGGTACTAAAAAGATATTTTAAAATACTAACCCGTAACTGTTTAGCTCCAAAAAGGCAAAGGAAAATGACGGCAGCAGATTGCAAGGTC
Source organism: Acacia melanoxylon (assembly GCA_019022615.1). NCBI lineage: Eukaryota > Viridiplantae > Streptophyta > Magnoliopsida > Fabales > Fabaceae > Acacia > Acacia melanoxylon. The sequence continues at coordinate 10,235,393 of JAFJYJ010000019.1, read as the reverse complement.
AGCGAAGTGATGCCGGATCCGGGGCTGAAGGTAGTACTACTGTTTATTAGGCCGTTCATGCAAATCCTATCTTGCCCTGTTTAACAAAGAAGGAAGGTCCTCTTTGTACAGTGATTATATTGACAAAGAATGAGAAGAAGCTGCCAGGAGATTGAGCGAAAAGTTCTTCGTCTCCTTCACTGTCGCAATACTCGCTCACTTCGTCTCCGTTTGCGCTGCTCTTGATCGAATGTCTTACGCCACTCGTATCTTTTACCAAACCCACAATCCCAATATTCTCCTCTTCAATTCCATGATCAAAGGCTTTTCTTTATGTGGCCCCTTCTAGCAATCCTTCCACTTTTTCCCCTTTATGAAGAACCATGGTATTTTGCCTGATGAGTATACTTTTCCGCCTCTGCTCAAGTCCACTTCAAACGTCTGTGACTACAAACTCGGCCAGTGCGTTCACGCCCAAGTTATTCGAGCTAGATTTGAATGCCATGGTTCCGTTCGCATTGGGTTGGTGGAGTTGTATAAAACTTGCGAGAGAATTGGAGATATCGAGAAGGTGTTCGGTCCAATGTTTGATACAGATGTGATTCTTTGCGATTTGAAGACCCGTGGATTTTGTAATACAGGCTTTTTGGAAATAGGTTTTAAGTTTTTTAGTCAGATGAAGGAACGCAACATTGTTTCTTGGAATATCATGATTTCTTGCCTAGCAGAAAATAAGAAGGACGGGGAGGCCCTTGAACTTTTTCAGGAAATGTTACAGCAGGACTTTGAACCAGATGACGCAACCTTGGTCACAATTTTGCTTATCTGCGCTCGCCTAGGAGCTTTAGATGCTGGGAAATGGATCCGTTCTTATGCCTGTTCCAGAGGGTTTCAGCGAAACGTCATTGCCGTGGGAAATTCACTTGTGGATTTCTATTGCAAGTCTGGAAATCTTGAAGCTGCGTGGAGCATTTTTAATGAAATGCCTCACAAAAATGTTATTTCTTGGAACGCAATGATATCGGGTTTGGCTTATAATGGGAAGGGTGAACTTGGGGTTGACTTGTTCCAGGATGTAATGACAGTTTTCTCACACAAGAAAATGAATGATGGGATCTGAATTTAAACCGCCATTAAATAACAAAGTGCACTACAGAATGTAAGTCACAACTGACGAAAGAGAAAGAAGGAATATTACAGGGAAATCGTGACACAGAATAAGGAGGAAGAGTCACACAGAGGGGGAGAAAAATCCACACATAATACACATCCTCGAGGAACCGAGAGATCTGATCTGAACGGTCTAAGAGAGAAGAGCTCTCCCTGCCTATCCTTGGGATAGGCAAGGAAGCTGGATCCCATCCTCGAAGGATGAGCCATGCATGTATATAGGATAGGAAGGGAAGCTGGATCCCGTCCTCGAAGGATGAGCCATGCATGTTTATATACTTTCAGTTCCCTCTAGCTCTCGTAACTTCCACTTTCTCTTTCAGGCTCTAGTGCTCCTCCTGAGCGGGCTTGACCTAGGTACATCTGGAGTGCTCTCTGGATTAGGCTCTTCAACGATGGTTGAGTCCATGACACAGGAGATGATAGAGAAGGGCGTTAGCCCTTCTGACTTGACTTTTACCAGCATTTTAGCTTGTTGCGCTGTAATGACCCCAAAAAAATAAATAAATAAATTAAGTTTCGAGGAAGAAACTTATTTTAAGGAGGATAGAATGTAATGACCCAAAAAAATAAATAAATAAATTTTTGGGGACGAAACTTATTTTAAGGAGGGTAGAATGTAATACCCCATATTATTATTAATAATAATATATTTAAATAATAATAATAGTAATAGATTTAAATAATAATAATAATGATATAGTAATAATAAAAATCTAGAATTTAATAATGTTTGTATTGTTTTTATAATTTATTAATTGGCAATAGTTAAAGAGCCAAGCCTATAGCTAAAACCCTTAATTTTAATTATAAATTGAGGTCTAGCCGCCTAAACTTAGGGAACGTTCAATACTTTTCTTCTCCACTACTTTTTCTTCTCCGCTACTGCATCTTCTTTCCGTACTCTCATTAAACTATTTTTCTAGGAGGTTAGCAAAACGGAGACCAGGTAATCCTAATCCCTAGAGCAACGTTGCATCTCGTACTGATTCTTTTGCTCTGCATCCTGCTTTGCCATCCCTATGTGCGTGGTACGAGAATATGCACGTCTGTGTATCGTACTGCTTCTAATAGATATAGCTTAAGGTTTTTCTTTCTTTGCATATTGTTGCGGGTCCCACACCCTTTTACTTTCTTTTGTTGGACATGTTGACCAATTCTCAATTGCATAATTTCATATCCCCCTTCCCGAATTGCGTGATGAGCTTTTTGAAAATCTTGTGCAAATGAATATATATGATGCCTGCGTATGTGTTTCCTGGGTTTAGATTTTAGGTGTATATATATATATATATATATATATATAAAATCTTCTCGTTTTGGGTATTTGTTTTTTTGCAAGTCATTTAACATCAAATGTAAAATATGCTTGTACGTTGCTGTTGCTCTGGGTTTTCTGGATATTATCAATTATAATATATTATATTAAATGTAAGATATGCTTGTACGTTAGGGATGTCCAAAAAAATCGAGGTCCGGTCTGACCCGATTTGACCTGACCCGGTCTGGCAACAAAATAATCAGTCTGAGATACTTTAAACAGACCAGACCAGACTAATCTCCTCAGGCCGGACCAGTCTGGCCCGAGATATATATTATTATTTTACAACACACACAGGCACACACCATTTTTTTACTCGAAAACACACCAGCAGGCAGCAACCTTTGGAAGCGAAAAATTATACAAAGATACAAAAAAAGTAATCTTCCATATAGATCAAACCTCAAAACACAGACTGAGAGTTTTACAACTTCAATTGCAGCCAACTTACCTCAGATCTGGGGATGTAGTTGACGGTGGGGCAAAGAGGAAGAAGACGGTGGAGAAGTGAGATCGAGGCATCAAGGAAGACAGAGACTCAGAGCAATGGCTGTTGGTTGCGCGGTTGCACCACCATCTGCGTCGGCTGGGGCACCGGGGGCGACAGCAACGGCTGCGGGGCCAAAGGCGGCAGCGAAAACGCCGAGTTTATCTTGGAGGTAGTCAACGAGGATTTTGGCCTCTTCGAGGGTGAGGTTGGAGATATGGGCGCCGAGCTTCTTGATCTTCTCCGGGGCGGCAATGGCAGGGCGTTGAGGAGTGAGAGCAAAGGAAGAGAGAAAGTGAGAGATGAGATTGAGGAAAGAGAGAGAGAGGGATGAGAGAGATGAGATTTGAGTTAGAGATGGGGATGGGGGGTTTCTATTGAGGGGAGGGGAGCCATGTGATTTTGCAGATTTGGCAGGAAAAAGAAAAGAAAAAAGTAAAAGACCTGGATTGCCTGGACCCGATCTAGGCGCCTCATGGAATGGCCGGTCCAGCCGAGCTCAGCTTCTTTGGACCGACCGGACACTCGCACTAGGCTAGATTGTTTAATCCGAGGTTCTACCTGGACCAAACCTCGGGTTGGGGTCAAGCCCGGTCTAGTCTGGTCCATGGACAACCCTATTGTGCGTTATTGTTATTGCTCTGGGTTTTCTGGATATTACCAATTATAATATATTATGATAATATAATATACTATATTGTGCTAGTTGTGCCTGATGCTATATTATTTGATATTTCTTTTATTTATTCTTTCTTCATATAATATCTCCTTACAATAAAATAAGATATGAATAGATTATATGTAAAATATCCTTTTATCCTATATTTAATTAAATAATAGAAAAGTGTATGAAAGATAATTAAATAAGTACAAAATATTAATAAATTCAATTTGGGCACTATAGTGCATAGAAATAATTTAGGAATTTTATTATGTGTGTATTTTAAAATAATTTAACAGTGGGAGAATAGTTTTGGGATGATATCTTCCAAAGTGATGATCACAACCTTTGGGCTTTATACCTTCGATATTTATATGATGTGAAAAGATAGTATCCGCTCTTTCCAAAGTGGTGTCTGCCAGGTTTCCGGGACACTAGTAGCAACCTTGGGAAGAGGTGTGCACACTAAGAAAAAATGTTTTATGGCCAAATTTGATGATTTGTGACCAGTGGCGGAGCCACATTGTTTTTTTGGGTGCAAGTGCACCCATAAAAGACACCCTTAATTGGGAAAAAAATCTGTTTTCTTGAATGTGGACATACATTCACACAAATCATAAATATATATGCTTAAGATTTTTAATAAAATAGGAAAGAATTAAAGAAAACCTAATAAAAATAAATTAGTAAAACATCATGGTATATGTGTGGCTACTAGTTTTGAAGGTCCAGCCTAACTTTTGCAAAACTCAGTTTTGGTAATTAATGCTTATTTGAGTAACTCAAAAGTGACGTTTGAAAAATGGAATATTAACCTAAAATTGGGTTATGTAAATGGTAAGAGTGTTACTTTTAGGAAATTGGTTTTTGAGAACAAAAACTGGTTTGGCAAACTAGCAGCCTCACATACACATAAATGTTTCCTAATTTTCCTTCAGTGAGATATGCCTGTATCTTCTAGAGTATAGTTCATTCTTGCATTTGATATTGCTTAGTTGACTCTTGATTATTATTTTTTTATGTTCAATTGAAGTTTTCTTTTCTTGTCTATATTCTTTTGTTTTTTTAATACATTTAAAATTTCCTTTAAAAAAAAAATTCGGGGGCGCTGCCCTCGAACCCCAAATCCCCCCATTAATTGTGCACCCACAAATATGAAATCCTAGCTCCGTCATTGTTTGTGACTGGCAGATTTCCGGGTCACAAGGTAGACTGGCAGGATATCTGGGTCTACCATGGTTCTCTTTCCACTAATTAAATTGAATAAAGAATAATAAAATTGTTTTCTTAGATATATATATATATATATAGATGATATTTTTAATATGTAAGTATTTTATTTCTCTCTATATTATCTTTATTTTATTAGGATTACCAGTTTTGTTGATGTTTGTATTCATGGGCCGCGATGATTCTTCAGGGGAGCAGAATTTTAGTAAAACAGGCCCCAAGAGTTGGGGCTAACAGTGAGAAGTGAGGAAGAACTTCAGTGATTCTAGCTAGTTTTTTTTTTCTTTGTTCTAAATAAAACACATTTATTTAAGTTCGGATTTATGTTAATGTAATAAGTTAGCCTTGCACTTGTCCCAAGTCAAGTGCGGCGATAAGAATACTTCCCAAAGTAATTTATTTTGACTTTCAGTAATTAATTTTAAATATTATCGCAGTTTAAGTTATTGTAATTGTTAGAAATTTGGGGGTGTTACAAAATGATTGTGAAGTCCTACATCGACTGGGAAGGCGAACGAAGTATGCCTTATAAGGGTGTACATGTGGAGACATTTCCCTTGTGGACGCGTTTTGATGGGCTAGGCCCAGCCAAAAACAAAACCGTGAGGCTTTGTGTTTCAAAGCGGACAATATCTACAAGCGAGTGCCTGGATGTTACATGCGCTCATGCAGGTTTAGCAGAAACTTCAGCCAAAACTGGAGCATTATGGCTGCGTTGCCGATCTTCTTGGACGTTTTGGACAGGTATGGGGAGCTCATGACTTGATCAGAAGCATGCCCATGAAGCCTACAGCTGCCTTGTGGGGTTCTTTGCTCAGTGTTTGCCGCACTTATGGTGAAAGGAAACTCGCAGAAGTAGTTGCGGTAAAAGAGCTTATCAATCTTGAACCATGGATTTCTGGGAATTATGTGTTATTGTAAAGTATTTACGCAGAAGAAGAAAAATGGGATGAGGTTGAAAAGGTTAGATTACTGATGCTACAAGACAGCATCAGGAAAACTCCAGGACAGATTGTAACTGGTTAGTTGCAAGGTTTGACTTAGCTGAGAAATGGCTTTGTTTCTTCGTCTTCAAGAACTACGTAAATTATCGTTTTTCATGCATAGAGATCCTGCAACTAGTGATTTCAGTATCGAAATTGGATGTAATTTTGTACGATTCTATATTTTAGGGGGTCTAAGAGGACTATGGTGCTTATCATTCTTGGATATATAATTATAGGTGTTAGTCTGCATCATTAATTCATTATTATTGCATCTCCTTGGGCAGAACATCTTCATGTAATTTCTTCTGTATCGGGCTTATTATTTATCATCAATATTACATCCTGTGGTGTACATGTAGTACATTTACACAATTTGATAGTTATATTCTGAATTTCTTGGAGTTAATTCGTTTGTAACTCAGAATTTGTTGAGTAGCCCAGAAGTGCACTCGCATAATGAAGATGCTTGTATATAAGTTTTATCTTCAGATTTTACTATATGAAGTACATTAGTACAAAAGCAATTAAGGTTACAAGGAACCTGTCAATCAGGCCTCGAAGTGCCCTCGCATAACGATTATCTAGCTGTTTCTTAATGCTAGTCGTTGGCTCATTGCATCACATTTAAATTAAATTAACAGCTACTGCCACCGGGACAAGGAGATAGGATCTAATCCAAATTGGTAACTTGCAGGCCATGCTGATTTCTGCACCAACGTATTCTCCCAAATTGAAGTTCCCTACACAAACACATTATTTTCTTACTCAGACAACGAATAGAAAATAGAGAAGGGAAAGCAAGCGGTGAATGGCGGAAACAGCATATTATTTTGACCTTCTTTGGCAAAGTTGCAACCAGCAATCAATGCATATCTCATTTGTTGCACACTGGCCTTATTGAAGAATAGGAAATTGGATAGCATGTTATTGATGCAATTAAGCACAAGCTGTGTTTCTCTAAGGCATGGGCCACTGCAGAAAAAATCAGTGACCTCAGGTGGTACGTTGATATCCCCCGATGGATTTAGTCTATACGGCTGGTCACATCCCACATAGATCTGCAAATTATTCATGGCCAACCCAAAAAGAAAGCAGGATAAGAATAAGATTATATCAGGGAAGAAACGTTAATGACGGACAAAAAAGAATGACCAAACAAGCCTTCAAGAGCAGAAGGTTAACATGAAGGCGCGTGCTTCCAGGGGGAGGAAGATACTAGACACAGACTCACGAGGTCATTATCAAAGCAAGATAAGGCTTTGGCTAAGCTTTCCTCTTGAGGTTGATCCTGTGCAGCCCCTGTTCAGGTTGAACAGTGAAGTACACGAATACCACACGAAAACTTAGACAAAAGATGGATGGCATATATATAAAGAATGACAAGTGATCGTTAGAATAAAATGATAACCTGAGTAGCAGCATAAAATTACTATGGAGATTAAGGAAGCTATGAATAAGCTCTTCTTTGGCAGGAATGAGTCTCCCATGATTGTGAGGGGTGGGAACAGAAAGATGCATGGGAACAATACCGAAGAATGCAACTTATATCAAGGTATGGCTTGATGACGAGTTCGTCTTTTCCGAGGAAGGGAGGAACAAAATGGCAAAAGGAAGTGACAAAGTAGGTCACCTCACGAAGAAGAGAGTGAAGGAGAGGTTAATTAAAAAGGAAAGCAGCAGTTTATAGTAAGCCAAGGTGGGACTTTGGAGACAAATGGACCAATGATATGAGTGACGGAAATCTCAGACAAACCCTTTTCACAATGCGTTGGTCACCAACTCAGAGTTCCATTCTCAAATTGTACAACTACGAAGTTCCAGCAACGTCAGCTAAAAAAGAAAAATTGGCGAGCGCTCTACCATCTGAGCTACATCCCCATGCTAGCGATTGTGATGTCATTTAGGACCCGTTTGACACAAAAAATTGGTGGGGAAGAAAAGGAACTTAGAGAAGGGAAAAGAAGATTTGAAAGATGAGGGAAGATGGCTTGAGTTGTTTGGTAGGAAGAAAATGAAGAAGTGGTAGTTGATAAAGAATTAGGAAATGTCTATTTTACCCTCAAAAGAAATTAATTCAAAATAAAAAAGAAAAATATTTTTTTTGCTAAAATATAAAAAAATATATTCTTGTTAAGTTCGAATTCGTGAAAAAAAAATTCGCCAAATTCAAACTTTCCCGCCAAGTTTGAAATTTCCCGCCAAATTCGAACTTCCCGACAAGTTTGAATTTCAAGGGTAAATCTAAAAAAAAAAAAAAAAAAAAAAAAAACACTTTCCTGGGAAGATTGCAGCTTTCCTTCTATTTTCATATAGAAAGCATCTTCCCTCAAATAAGCAAGATGAAAGATTTGACCGAAAGATCTTGACCCGACTTTCCGTCTACCAAACACTCAAAATCCATGGGAACTTTGGGATCTTCTATTTCCTTCTCTAATCTTCTTTCTACCAAACGGGTCCTTAATTCTTTGTTATCTCAATTACTTTGACATTTTTTGATCTGGAGACACCCAATTCCTGAACAAAAAAAAAAACCTTCTTTAAAGAGCTAACATAAAAACTTCGCTTTTCTCCCACGTTATGCGGCATGCTTCCAAGCACCACATTACCTGTATTATCTTCTTCTTCTTCATTTTTGTTGTTGCTAATTATAAGTATTCGAAACAATTTTATTACAGAAAATGTAGATACCTCTTCCAATAAAGATTTGAATTTTGGTTTGTCACCTTACGAGCAACTAGCCTATTCTGTTAAATTCAACCCTGTTTGTATCTTTATATATATATATATATATATATAAATTTTTTAGGAAAGGGGTTGAGTTCACTCACGATTTAAGGGCATGACGAAATCTCTCTTTCTTAGGCGATACCAACAAGATTCCTGAAGCAAGCCTAATTTGAAGTGCCTGAAGCAAGCCCAATTCCTTTTGAATTCAGAACACAACATTTGGGCCTCAAATATCGGGCTTGGTTGCACAGTGCATTCGTAATCCGATCCCCTCATTACGGTGCGTTTTGTTTGGGTCATTCCCGGTCGAAAGTCGCAGCGCGTTAATGTCTTCTCTTCCCCTTGCTGAAACGGAACCTGGGATCGAGGCTCGAGGCCGTAGACAACACGTTTTTAGATTCATCCCTCCATTTGAAGTATGCAAACTGGCGGCGTTTATTTGATCCTCTGAAGAATATAGCAGCGAGATAGTTCATTTGCCTTTTAGGATTTGGTTAATTGGTAGAGCCATGGATTTACAGAAGAGAAGGGTTCAGTTACTCCTCTTCGTCGCTGGCATCATTGTTATTAGTATAACAGGTACGTTAGAATCACTGTGTGTTTCTATATCTATGTTTCAGATATGCTAATTATTAGTGTTGATTGCATTCCCGTCTTTTGAATATTTGACATTAATATTATCCAAATGGCATGGATGAGAATCACAAACTCCAATCACCAAGGTTGGGAACCTTACCGTATTCTGCTACATGCACTGTACGATGAATTTATATCTCAACGTTTCTGTTGCTTGCGTCGGGCTTGATTGAACAGTGTCATCCCCCCCAACCAACAAATCTTGCCCTATTTTCTTGAACTTTTGTAGTTGATGGATGACGTAAATTTGTGGATCTTTATTGATCGCATGTCTTAATTTTTTTTTTTAATTTTTTCTTTTATAAAAAGAAAAGAAAAATTAAGAGACAAGAAATTCTTCTCGTCTCTGTTATGAACTTATGATACAATCTAAACGTTCGCTCTGCTCCTTTTTTATGTTATATTATTTGTTTAACTTCTAGGTTGAAGGCGTTTAATGACATGTGATTGATCTTACTTCTTTGAAGATTAAAGGCCCAAAGCTCTTGTACCGTTTTCGTCATTTACAAAATTAAATTTTGTATAGCGTTCACATATTTTCAAAATGGATCTACTGACTGGTGTTTGCGCCATGTCCATTGCAATCTAAACTTGAAGTTATGTTAAAAAGAGAAAAGCTACTAACATTTAAAGTGTTAGCTATTGTCTATTTGTATTCATAGTATCATACTATCATGTTTTATACTTAAGCCACCGTACTGTAAATGGCTTGTTGCAATGGATACGACAGTTGCAGTTCACTTTCAGTCATTCTTTTTGCCCTCCTTAACAGTTTTGCATTTTTTTTTGGGGGTCTGAATTCTGGTTCACTTTCAATGAGGAACTCTAATTTGGATATCTAAGTCAAATTCCCACTGGGGTGAAGGATAGCTCTTACAGGTGGCAGAGCCGCAATGCCTGGTTATGTGTATCGTGAGCTATAATTGGACGATTTGGGAAAATATATTTATTTTCTAGTACGAATTTTAATAATGACTTCAAAGTCTGATTATTTTCCTTGTTAAGTGATCATTTTCAAAGCAGCTTCTGGTTCTCCCCAACAAATTTCAGCTCATCAGTTTTCACTCTTGTTTTCTTTTCCTTTTTGGGTATTTTTGCTTTGATTGCTGAAGCCTGCCATTTACCCTATCATTTAGGATCAGTGTCCGTTATGCTCATTAATTGTTGTTATTTTCAGCTGAAAAATGCAGGCTGCTGGTTGGGGAGGAGGCGGCATCCCAAAGCGGAAAGTTTACATTCTTAAACTGCTTTGATATGGGTTCAGGAACTTTAGCATGTGCTGTCAAGGAAGGAGTGAAGCTTTATTTTTACAACATTAGAGGTGCTCATGTTGAAAGAGCAAGGAATCTAGCAATCGAGTCTGCTCTTGCTGATGCTATGTCACAAGGAATGTCAGCAAAAGATTCAGCTAAATATGCTCAGAAAGAAGGTGCAAAAGCTGCAAAATCGGCCTCACGACAAGCCAAGCGAATTATAGGCCCCATCATCTCTTCAGGATGGGACTTTTTCGAAGCCATCTACTATGGTGGAACTATCACGGAGGGTTTCCTTAGGGGCACTGGTACTTTGTTCGGTGCTTATGGTGGAGGTTTTCTGGGGGAGGAAAGGCTTGGAAGAGTTGGTTATCTTGTGGGAAGTCACATGGGCAGTTGGGTTGGAGGTAGAATAGGACTAATGGTATATGATGTGGTTAATGGAGTGCAATTCTTGTTTAATTTTGTTCAGACGGTTGGCAGTGAAGTTGAAGGTACTTTGGATCATGAAAGTTCTGAAGCGCCCAAGAGTACCTATTTTGAGGAAACTCCTGTTTATGACAAGTCTGAAGGTTCTGATGAGGCCAGTGTTTTTGAATCCTTTGCCGCTGAAGAAGCCAATGCCTATGAATCTCGTGCCTATCAGAGCTCGGAAACATATGAAAATTCCGATTTGTGATGAATTTTTGTAGCTGACGCGTACAAGGCATCATCTGCTCAAATAATAATTGGATGCATGATCGATGTGTATGTATGTTCCTTCGGTATATTTACTTCGACCATTGTGTAACTCCCAAAGTTCTGTAACATATATACCCCATGTTTCATTTATAAACGGTTATAATTTTGTATTTCTTGATTCTAGTTTCTTTCACTATAAGTATCGAGGACTCCACACATTACATAGAAGTTTAGAAGAAATTATTTGTCCTTTATAATTGATTAATAGATTGGCTTATTAATTGTTAGAGTTTTTATATAGAAAAAGTATGTATAAGTTCAAGGTAAGAAAGTTAAATATAGAGATGTGAATGAGGGATCATTGAGGGAAAGCTTGGATTTTGCTGAGTCCTTGCAACGGCGCTCAGGAGCGGCGGCTTGGCCTATGGTGTTTGGTGGCTGCACGGGGATGAACAATAAGAGCAGAAAATAAATTCCTCTTCAATAATCTCAATACCATTTCAAACAACATTATTCACCTTTTTGTTCCTTGTCTTTTCCATTCTAGAGTAGGGAATAAGACACCCCAATTTACAAAGGTATAGTATTTTTGGGCTCGAGGTCCCCTGTTTATCAAAAAGAAACAAAGGAAGGTTTATAAAAAATTAAGAATGCCCAATAACACAGTTGCTTAAGATGTTGGCTTTCACTCAAAAGAGAGGAGGTTCAATATCTACTGGTCAATGTGAGAGTCTTATTATCTCAGTAAGACTTTTTTGAGTTTTGACGCGTCTTTCTAATGAGCCATCGATGTCTACTCCCACCTAAACTTTTTTATACAAAAATAAATAAATAAATAAGAATCCCCACTTGGTCTTTTATTCTAGTTTTCCCACACACAAAAATAAAAATACTGTAGAAATTTAAAATGTCTTCTTGACATTCTAGGCTTCTATTTTTGAAGAAATAAAATACCACAGTAAGAAATTACGATCGATTTTCATTAATGGCTTCAGTACAATTTTATCATAAGCACTTGTGGTTATTCTTCTTCCAGAAGTTCAAATTTTCAGTTTTCAGGTTTCTGAACGCTTTCAAAAGAAGCAATCTAACAAAACTAAATGAATCATACAAACATGAAAAGTATAATCGGACGAAACTAATGCCGTAGTTTATCTTTAATTTTCCCAGTAAAACTTTGAAGTGGCACTTCTTGCTCATAAAATATTCGGGCAAATCCTAATGTGAATGGAATCATAATCTCTTGTGATAAGCAAAGTGGATGACTTCATTTGTTGCTGTCGGTTGAATTTGACTTGTAATTCATATTATTATATCCAAGATACTTAGTTCATCATTAAATACTCTCTTAGACTTGTAATTCATATTATTATATCCAAAATACTTAGTTCATCATTAAATACTCTCTTACCAAAAATCTAAATGAACTTCAATTAGATTGAAGTTTTGAAAGTGTTTATAAATGGGTTTCCCGAGTGAGGAACTCTTCTCGATCTTCATTATAGTAACTTGACATGTGTAATTATAATTAAAAAAATTCAATTGAAGTGAGTCTAGGTTCAAAAAATTAGCTGGTTCATATAAAAAGAAATCTTAAAGCATGATTCAAAGTTGCTCAATAAATTTGTACTACAATTCAGACTTTTAATTTTTAATAGCATCATGAATGATATCACAAACTGTGAGATCTTGAATTAATCTGATTATTCAATACTCCCTCCACTCCTAAATATAAAACTTCTAGAGATTAATGAAGAATGATATCGAATGGTATCTTGAATTAAGTGATAGTTATATGTTAAAAAATAAATTTAATAGAGACACACTTCACTATCCACAATATATATCTATATATACAAACACGCACTTCATTTACTCCATATCACAATCTCATCGATATTTAATAGCCCCACATATCCATACACACACACACACACATATATATATTGAATAGCCCCACATATCCATATCCCAAAAGTCAATTAGTTTGGTGCTGACATAAGCAAGCGTGGGATCACACATCGACTTGCTTCTTTCTTTCTACAGTATAAATTAAATTTCTGATCCTTTGAAAAATGTTGGACAGTGATGTCCTGACGTCAACGGGTGTGAAACCAAAAGCACCGGGAATCTACTCTTTCTTATTTACTCCCTCTAGGACCACCCTCTATTTCCCATTATTCAAAAATGTTGCCGCATAGAGGTTTTAGTGCCTCAATTAAATTACTACTCCTCAGAGCAGATCAAACATTAAACCTCATGGACTACATTTTGTTGCCCTGCTGTTTATATCATTAACCATTATGCATATATATAGAGCTTAGTCTTTAACTAACTAGTTTGGAGAAAAATGATAGATATGAATACTTTAAAATAATTTATTTAGTTTCTTTAATCTCTTAAAAAAAAAATCAATTGAACCTTATCTATAGTATTAGAGGTAGTATTTGAAATACTTGATGGGGGGAACCAGTAACCATGAGAGATATCTATATTGTACTAAGCATATAGGCATGAAGCCTGCAGCTAACCCTATGAAGCGTCATGCAATATGGTAAAAGAAGTTGTTTTACGAAATTAATTTGGATGCCTTACTTGAACCACACTGTAACTCGCAAGGGAAACCAAAATGTTCACGACGCCTGTGACAGAGGAATATATATATATAATAAGAAGCCAATAGATGATTGGGAACGGCGTGGGCCCCGCAAGCGGCCATAAATATTGACCCAAAGCGGTGCAGGAAGTGATATCAACTGTTGGGGATAACCTCATAGTGTCGACATGATTTGCGAGCAAGACATGTTGGTTGACAAAGTCTGTGAGCTGTACGAACAAATTTCAAGGCTAGAGAGCCTGAAACCCAGCAAAAATGTCGACATGCTTTTTACCCAGCTCGTCCTGACTTGCTTGCCACCTATCCCCATCGATGTCACCAAGCTCAGCCCTCGTGTCCAACACATCCGATCCAAACTTATAAGAGTCTGTGGCGAAGCCGAGGGCCTCTTGGAGAGCCACTACTCTTCCATCCTCGCCTCCTATCACCACCCTCTCCGCCACCTTCATCTCTTCCCTTACTATTCCAATTACCTCAAGCTCAGCCTCCTCGAGTTCACTATCCTCTCTCAACACTGCCCTCATGTCCCTTCCAAGATCGCCTTCCTCGGCTCCGGCCCTCTTCCTCTCTCCTCCATTGTTCTGGCCTCCAATCACCTTCCCACCACCGTTTTTCACAACTATGACATCGACCCTCTAGCCAATTCCAAGGCAGCACAATTGGTTTCTTCTCATGCTGACTTGTCCAAGCGCATGGTGTTTCGTACCAGTGATGTACTCAAAGTGTCACAGGAGTTGGAGGAGTATGAGGTTGTTTATCTGGCTGCTCTTGTGGGGATGGGGAAAGAGGAAAAGACTCGAATCATTGATCATTTGGTCAAGTATATGGCCCCCGATGCGCTCTTGTTGGTGAGGAGTGCGCATGGGGCTCGGGCTTTTCTTTACCCTGTGGTTGACCCTTGCGACCTCGCTGGCTTTGAGGTTCTCTCTGTGTTCCACCCCACCGATGATGTTGTCAACTCAATACTCGTGGCTCGTAAGTGTTCTTTGCCAACACAAGACCTTGCCTCTGTCATGCTCTTCAGCAACGGGGATATGATTAAAGAGGGATTATTGCACGCTAACGAGGAGGAGGAGGACTAAACCTCACCCCTTCCCTCGATCACTTGTACGTATTTAATTATGTGATCTTCTGGCGTCGCTCTTGCTATATATGTACGTGTTTCACTTACAGTTTCAGTCATGTCTCACTTGTTTGTGAAGAATCATCTAGCTTGCAGCTGGTATACATGTTCTCGTGCTGTTGTTTATGGTTCTTCAAGAAATAAAAAAGAAGAAGACCATTATTAAGTGTTTAGATCGGTCATTTTCACATTATCCTGTATTTTTCCGTATTGGTATTTGCTCTTCAGGAGATGGGCTATATGGCTTCTGGCTCGCATTA
Organism: Acacia melanoxylon; assembly: GCA_019022615.1. NCBI lineage: Eukaryota > Viridiplantae > Streptophyta > Magnoliopsida > Fabales > Fabaceae > Acacia > Acacia melanoxylon. Next base: position 10,220,262 of record JAFJYJ010000019.1, on the reverse strand, counting down.
TATTGTAGGGTAAATATGGCTGTATCACAGGGCCTCATCATTTTACGAGTTTCCGTAAAGGGCGCCCACGACACAAAAAAAATATCAATAGATGTGCCCTTCTTACGTATAAATTATTTCTAGCATAGTGATGGCACAAGGTCAATTATTAAAGTTGTAAGTACGTGAATGAAACCTTCCTTTCAAGAGAGTCATCGCGCCACTTGCCAACAATTTAACATCTTATCATCTCCGCCTGATATGCCACAAACCACAATTTATTTAAAAGGAAGCTCTATATGTAATGAATACATATCACTGGTACTTTTCAACTGAAATGATAATTGCCACTATGTGAAGTCCGCATCCATTAATTGAGCCTTCAACGCCTCAAATATATCATATCACCCATCAGCCATTATGCTAGCTCCCCTAGCATGTTCACATACTTATTCACGTAACCAAGATAAAATTACTTCACATAATTATTTCACACACGCTGCAATCACCATTCTAAACGTACAAGTCCCAAGCCTTTTTTCATTTTAATGGACATAAAGACTGGCTTTGGGCATCATACAATATATAAATTGAAACCTAAAACAAAGACAGGTTAGGTCCCGTACTTGATGATCGTTCTAATGATTGGAGCCTTTGGGAACAATATTTCAATTTACGCGTATGGAAAGGAATCTTTACCTATCTATCATATATAGAGGCTAACGAAGACCTGAGGAGCAGACATGGTATCTCCTCCTCTTTATCTACTTTTTCCTCCTCAAACTATAGTGTCGCAACACAGAACAATAACTGCATTATATTATCAGCTACAGCATTTAAACCACTCGTGTAAGAAAAAGAATGAAAGCTGCTTGGCAATACAAGTTGCAGACAGTATAATCATGGCGTTGATGCATGAAGCGCTCTCAACCTATGCCACCACCACTGTTACCTTCCATGAGGGAGACACGCATATCTTCGGATGGTTTCCAGTGCCGTTTCCTCTGATTGATGAACCAATTATTGATCTGCTTTTGATCCAGTCCTGTCATTTCTGATAGCTTCAATTTCTCCTCTTCCTACCTCATTATTCATAAATCAGTATCCTTATTAATTCAATCCAAAATGGCATACCTCAACCACACACACACGCACATATGGCTGATCTTACCGTAGGATAAGGCCATCTGTAGTGGTTGTTCCACCATTGAAGGAGAGCCATCCTCGCTTCCTTTGGAAGCTTATTCTTTTTCTTCTTCTTCAACAACTCCTCCCTCAGGCTGCTAAGGTAGCCACTGTACTTGCGAAGCAGCATTTCTCTTACCTCTTGCTCGCCTGCAAAACGCCTCCCTTCACATTCATCACCTTCACCTTCACCTTCACCTGCTTCTGCATCTCCACAACTTAGTCCCTTCTCTTTACTCCCACTTGCCTCATCTGAAATGATAGATTGCCCACACTATCAAAATCAGGCCTATCGGATAGGGATACAACCACATATGAATCATGACCTCTGAGAAATTAAGAATGCCTTGTGTTACAGAACTGCACGTCAATCTGGAGTAATTATATCAACATTCTTTCTTGATAACTCTATGGGCTGACCCCATTCCTACACAGCATGCATGCATACAAAAGCAGATGAAACAAGACTTCATATAAAATTCAAGTAGCAACTGAATCTGTCTTGATCATTCAGTTTCTTTGGGCTTCATGAGATGGCAAATATGCCGGATCCTAAGCCACTATACGTGGTTTAGGGGTGGTGGGGAATCTGAATAATTAACTGGCAGTCTTAGTTTTAAACCTTGCTCCGCCATGTACAGGAAGGAAAAAAATGTCGAAACTTCAAAGTGGTAGAAGAAAATGGTGTTAAAAGTTTGTGTGCGATCATTCACAATACAGGGAACACTAATGGCCTGTTTTTTAAATTAATGCCAATTGACCCTTTTGTTCTCATTTTTGAATTTGATATCTTCATGATCTTCGCGACACAGAACTGAAATGGTCCCCCTCAGAAGATGGTGCAGATTCCACTTTGGTTCTTTCCTTTTCTGGCAAAGATCTTACTTAACTCTTCTTTTTTTTTTTGTCAAAGATTACTTACCTCTTTTGGCTTCAAGAGACAACTTTGGTTTCAAAAAAGCAAGGAATGGTCCCCCCCCCCCAAAAAAAAAAAAAAAAAAATCTCAGAATCATGCACATATATCACTTTGGCCATGCAAAGCAAACTGTACATAGCCAACGTTGAATAATGAATATTGAACAAGTACAATCAATGTAGTTTTGACATTGAATTGCTTGCCCCCTTATTATGCATTAAATACACATGGCAACCTCTTACGGGCTGTTTGCCACTAAATGAGAAAGAAAAGGGGAATAATAATGAGAAAGCTTTCTCCCACAAACATGATAAGCCCACTTTTATCATCTCAATAATCAATAATCATATCCTATGTTAATGGGCTGATCTCAGATTTTGACATTAGTAACAGTTGAAAGTAGATACCAACTAGTATATCACGACGACTTATCAGCATTAGTCGCTCATTTCTTCGTGGCAGAGAATAGATGTATCATAATCACCGAGTAACGTACCCATATGCAAGGAAACAAGTTTTCACTCAAACACACGTGCATCATTAAAGATTTTTTTTTAAAAATAGAGCACTTATCACAAACCCCTTCTAAATAGTTCGGTCAAATTATATTAAATACTCATTTTTAATAAAAATACACTCAGACTTCCTCCAATATATTTACTTCCAATAGTTGGCAAAAAAAAATATTTACTTCCAATGAATATAACTTCCTACCCAATTAGTACACACACATGTTTCTTCTTAAAACAAAATTGCTAATTAATTTTCTTTTATCTTTTGATGATGTGCTAATTAATGTTCTTTATTTTTACATTAAGCATCAAATTAATTAGAGCTTTATGTCATGAAAAAGTTAACTTCTCCCAAAAAAAATAAATTAAAATAGAAGTTTCTAAATATCAAAATATGTTAGAGAAGAGAAGTGAAATTTTTTAAAAATGATAAATATAAAGTACAAGACAAGTGAGATTAGCATAATTCAGTGATAACTTGATGACAAGGAAGCTAATAGTTGTAGCATCTCTTATCACTTAAAAAAAAAAAAAAAGACTTAAGCATAAGCGACAATATAATGTTAGTCACTCATAGATATATTACTATTACCAATAGTTGCCACCCAAATTAAAACGATCACATTACACTTGGAGGATGAAACTGATGCCACCAAAATTTGAGAGATTAATAATTGGCTGTTGATAATGAATAAAGTAACTACGATTATAGCGAAATAGTAGCGAGTCCACATTGGGTGCCTCAACCTTAGGTGCCCCTTATGTGCTCATACTTCTATTAGAGGGATAAGCATATTTTTTTTATTGTATTTATATTTGAATTATATATTGTTTTCTGAAATGTTTATTTGTCACTCAAAGATCTCAAATTAATTAGTTTCCAATCCTGCATTCGAAATATTTGTCTATAACACCTAATCATGAAAACTAATTAATTTGAGATCTTGGGTGTAAAAAACATTTCAAAAAAAAAAACATATAATTTAAATCTAAATAAATACAATATATTAAAAAAATAAAAATATTCATCCCTCTAATACTAATAGAGGTATGTATCAATGGCAGCGGGATCGAACTCCTCGAAGTATGTATCCTGTACATGTACTGAGAAATTGGATCAATTATACACAACGGGAAAGTATCTTATGCTGCACTTTAATAAAAATGGGGAGAGGAATATTTCATAACAAGTGAAAGCAAACAATAGAGTCGCAAGGATCTGGACCTTTTTATTGGCATGACCAAATGGGTCACGACATTCAACCACATTCAATCACGTTAAACAATTCTTACATACTTACCACGTCCACGATAAATCACATCCAAAAAAACAACTTCAACTACTAATCCAAAAGGACACATTTATAATAAATGTTGAGATTAAAAATACAATATATATAGTCTGTATCTCTGACGTACAGGTACAGGAAGGGCCATTCATGTTCAGGAGCAACAGTAGCAACAGAAAAGGAGAGAAATAAAGAGAAAAAGAAAACAATAGATGCTCATTTCTGAGATAATAGAATGTTTGAGAAACACAAGTGGTTACCAGAAAGCGGAGCCGATGAGGAAATTGCGAATGTTCCGCCGCAAAGATTGGTGAATTTTGATTCCATAGTGCAGAGAAACAAGGAGGCTTGGTGGAAGGGCCTGGAGAGTTCCTCTTTGTATCTATGGAGAAGTCCACAGAAAGATTCCTAGCGCAGCAACAAATTTAAATCTTCACTCAGAAGCAATAACACACAGAGATATAAATCTCACATAATGATACATTGAAACGAGGAGGACGGGCAATAATAAACGCATATATAGTAGAGTAAGTAAGTATAAATACGATGAGGAATTAATACCATGAAGTTATCGAGTTCAGGGTCGTGACCTATGTGAGGAGGAGTGAGGAGGAGGGGGCGTTGGTGTCCTATTTCTTCAAGAAGGGAAGCTCTTTCAGGGTCAGCTCCGACCTTGGAAGACAAGAAAAAGGCCTTCTTCACTTGGAAAGGAATATTCATAAAAGTGAAGAACGTTGTATGTAAAAAGAGTAATGAACGAAGGAAGAAACCTTTTGGCAGGCTAAGTAGGCGGAGAGTAAGTTGGGATAAAGAGGGTGATTGGCGATCTGGGTCTTGAAGAAGCGATCTGATCCGGCATCATCCGGGCGGGGCGCCTGGAGCGGGAGGCCATGAGCACTCGGCCTGTAAGTATGATCCATATATATGTGTGTGGCAGAAGAGAAAGATCTGGGAGAGTTATGAAGTGGAAGAGAAAAGGAGAGGGAAATTAGGGAAAGAGGGCGAGAGAGGAATTAATTAAGGGAGGTGAAGAGTAGTGAGAGGGTGAGGGGAGGAGAGAGAGAGGAGGAGGGTACAGTGGAAGGAAGGATAACGATGAGGAGAAGAAGTAGGACGGAGGAGTTATATCAGCAGAGGAGAGAGAAAGAGAGAGAGGAATGGGATGTGACGTTGCTGAATCCTCACTGTAATGAGTTTAGTTCAAAGGGCTCTGAACTACTGTAACAGAAGTGCCAGTGGGATTCTTCTGGCTAGTTTTCTATGGATTCATCTTCCATCTGCCAGCCTCTCCTATGTCCTATCCTTCCCTCTTATTTTTATTTTCTCTTTATTTTTCTTATGGGTTAAGGAGCGTCCAGCACAACAAACTATTAACTTAGGAAATATCAAAGACAATTAACTATTAAGTAAAGTAGGCCAAGACAACAAACTTTTAAAAAGGAAATACAAAGACAACACCGTTAAAAAAAAAGTTAACGTCGTTAAGAAAAAGTTAACGTCCATTATCTGAGGAAATGTACCAAAGACAAAAAACTATTATTCCAATAAATAAAAGACAAAATTTTAAATTTTACTAAATTATATAATTTTTTTCTCAATTATCATTATTCAAAACTACTTGTATAAATATATATAGACAAAAATTACTCATTTTTCAATTTTGTCAACAAATTTTTTAGATTTTTTAAATTTGATTAACATTAAATGAGTTTTTTAACTCACATAAATTTCTTCTAAAATAAAAATAAATCATATATTTTTTTTGTTTAACATATATAATAAACTATAAAACACCTTGGGTTTTTACTAAATTAAATAATTTTTTTCTCAATTGTCATTATTCAAAACTATTTGTATAAATATCTATGGATAAAAATTACTCATTCTTTAATTTTGTCAACAGATTTTTTAGATTTTTTAAATTTTATTAACATTAAATGAATTTTTTAACTCAAATAAATTTCTTCTAAAATAAAAATAAATCATATTTTTTTTTAAACATATATAATAAACTATAAAACACCTTGAGTTTTATTTAAATCATATAATTATATTTTTAATCAAAAAAATTGTTTATTTTAGAAAATTATAATTTTGATGAAATTGAAGAATGAATAATTTTTGTCCATAGATATTTATACAAGTAGTTTTGAATAATGACAATTGAGAAAAAAATTATTTAATTTAATAAAATTTAGAATTTTGTGCTTGAAAATGCGTTTCTTGGAATAATAGTTTGTTGTGCTGAGCGCTCCTTAAATAACGGAGGTTAACTTTTTGCTAACGGCGTTAACTTTTTTTTAACGGCATTGTGTTGGGCGCTCCTTTTTAAAAGTTTGTTGTGCTGGGTGGTCCACTTAATACTTAATTGTGCTGGATGCTCCTAAGCTAATTGTTTATTGTGCTGGACGCTCCTTAACCATTTTTCTTATCATCCACACTGATGGTAAATATTTGCACGCACTGACGTACTCGCTCCCCGCCTCTCTCACACACACAACTAGAGAGACAGACGCTGGCGTCTGAATTAGTGTTGGAAAAATAAGTATATGTAAGTTATGATAAAACTCATCTTATATATTTGTCTCATAAATCATATAAATCATGTAAGAAAAACAGTTTCTACCGTTAATTCAAACAGAGCTACAGTTCTAATACAAGGTTTCAAATTGAATCAAATTCATAACATGTTGCTTAACAAATATCTTATGTATCCCTCGGTAATAGGACTATAGGCCTCAAGTCATCTATTTTGTGTTTGATTGGAACTATTTATCATGAACATGTTTACATAAGTTGAATTGACTAAATTCATTTTACATACTTTTTTTTTTATGTATTAAATCACAATCGAAAAGTTGATTTTAAATGCTCTAATTGTCATTACAAACAAGCCCTTTGCTATTCAAAATTTCCTTGATCTCATAAATGAAGAATCCCTGAGAAATAAGCATGGGTTTTAGTTTATTTTACAGTTCTTGTTACAAGGAAATAAAACAGTCAAATTAAAAGATAGTAGTATTAAAATATAATTTAATTGGGAGTGACTGAAGGGATACAAATGTGTTTTATTAGTCCTTTTACAGGCCTATGACTGCGTGGATTGTTTAGTAACTTAATATTCAAGTAACGTACATTTTATTCGTCTATATTAGAGTCAAACGGGTGATGCCGAGTTCAGTATGTTTACTATAAATTTTAATTGATACTAACAAGAAGAAGTTGAGGGTTTTAATGTCTTATAAGCCAAATGACGCCAAATACTTCTTTGGAAATTCTTAAACGTGTGGTTGTAAATTTGGAAGAGTATAATGGGTGGGTAAATTATGACAATCAGGAAAATAGTGATTTTAGTTTTAGCCTTTTCAGAAAACTTTGAAGCGAGGGAGTATATATTATCTCCAGGTTTCCATATATTAAATCATAAGTTTCAAAGATTTGACTTATTTTTTGCCAGCTAACAAATATATATATATATATATATATAGGGGTAATGATATGTCAAGTGACTTAATCACATATCATTGTTTCCAGTGAATACTAAATATTAGTTTAGTTTAGTTTAGGTTGACAATTGAAAAAAAAAAAAAAAAAAAAAAAAAAACATTGCAATCACCGATTAAAGCCAGCAAACAGTTGAGAGTGCCGAGGGATCACCAAAAAAACATTGCAATATACCTTTATTGTTTGTGTATTGAAGAAATTGAATCCAGAAATGGGATCGCTCAGAGAGGATGATGAGATATTACGAAGAATGAAGCAAGCAGTTGTAATATTAATATCCATGAAAAGTAAAAAAGAAAAAAATAAAGCCATACCTAAGATGATATAAATAAAAGGGCAAAAGAAGCAATGAGGTTGAGGAAGAAAGCTGAATCGCTGAATGTGGCATGCTCTGTAACATTTCAGCGAGCGAACGAAGGGAAAAGAGAAACACAATGCGAGAACCAGAGAAAGCTCAAACCAAATCTTACTCCAAATGTAAGAATCGGAGAGAAATACATACTAGAAGCGAGAGCAGAGGCAAAGGAAGGAAGGAAGTGAGTTGCGAGAGGCGAGTTGAGAGTCTAGATCTGGCCGGCGCTCATTTCCCCATTTTGGTGATCCGTCGGCACTTGGAATTGGCGGCCATAAAGTGAAGATTCAGGTTCGAATATGTCACAGATGGAGAAGGAGAAGGAGAAGGAGAAGGAGAAAGATAGAGTGACTGAAAACGAACAGTGAAGAAGACAGAGAGTGAGTGTCATGCGCAATTTGTCTTCTAAGCTTTTAGTTTGCGCATTGCGTTTGTTGGCTTTAATCGGTGATTGCAATGTTTTTTTTTTTTGTGCCAGCTAAACTAAACTAAACGTATATATTAGTATTCATTGGAAACAATGATATGTCCGGTACTTGACATATCATTACCCCATATATATATATATATCAACATGCCTGATAGCAGATAGATTATGGTTTTAAAATTACTTACTATTGTATAATCATAGATTAAAACCGAGGGATCGTTGCTCAAGAATTTATGTATGATAAAGTTCCTTCAAGTAGCAATTTTACGTTAGTTAAAATATAGCAATTTTGTATATTGTCGTTAAAAATGCTAACAGTCAATGTTAATTTTTGATAGTTAGGGTGAATTTATTCATTTTTTTTAATATTTCTGGGGTAAAATTAATTCTCTAAATTTTTTTGAATACACAATGCTCATGAGTCATGAGTAGTTACTTCCCAGATAAAATGTTGTTAAATGTGGGGTTGGACTAGAATAAAGGTTAAAGCTTAAACCTTTACAATGTATTAAAGGGTAAAATATTTCTCCAATCACGGGATATAAGTTATCTTCAGTGACCCCCAAAACTACGTCGTTTTGGATTAATGAAGAGTGTTTCCGTAATTTTGCACATTTCATTAATTCACTTAAGATTACAAACACACTCTTCATTAATTCAAAATGACATAGTTTTAGAGGTCATTGGAGATAACTTATCTTTAGAGTGACTGGAGAAATAGTTTACCCATTAAAAAATCAGCTTTAAATAAAGAAAAAATGATAGTTTTGCTTTTAAAATAACTTGATATGCCTTGTTGTGCATGTGAAAGGAAACAGCATCCTATATTTTTTGATGCTAAAGAAACCTTTAAGCAATAAATAAAAAGAAAAAGGAGTCAAAAAGTGAGATAAAGGAGCCCAAAAAAGGCGTGTGTAGAAAATAGCCCAAAAGGAAAGGGGAAGACTAGTGTTTGGGTAGTACGGAAGCATATTCTTTTATATAATTGGCCTCACATTAGCATTAGCATGCTCATTGAATTCGCAGGAATGATGTGGTTTCAGTTGGGTGTTAATAATAATGCCTTTATCCTGAAAAGTGGCAGAAGCTTATCGAGCAACCCAAATCTTTGCATGAAAATTATTGTTACAATTATAAGCTAACTAGTTGAGTATCTTTTTTAATCATTTCAACACAAGCTTATTGTCTTATATATTAGTTTATTTGGTATTTAAGAAAAAAATTAAAAATAAAAATAAAAATACTCTAAACTAATATAATTAGTTTGGTTTTTTCAACACAAGCCATTATTAAGCTTTTTGCCACGTGATACTACATTAATCTCCTCGAACGTAAAAAAGAACAAGACAAAATCACGTCTCAAATTGATTTATATGTATTTCAATTAAACTTATTTTTACAAAGGGCCATATATTCACCCTTATTTATTACTCCCTCCGGTCCTAATTATAGGAGCAATTTACCAGAATTTGGAGGGATTAAGGAGGGAAGTTAAATTAGTTAATTATATATATTTTCCTAAAATACCCTTACAAAAAAAAAATTGATATATCATGATATAAACCTAAATTTCACACGAACAACAGTTTGAGAAGAAAAATAGTCAAGAGGCCTATTTCATTGATTGCTCCGTGAGATCTCACACACACGCCCTCTCTCTTCTACAAGAGGAGAAGATCAAAATAAGTATATACAACAACAATGTTTGATTATATTAAAAAAAAAAATTGGATATAAAGTCATGAATAATTATTATAATATGGTCAGAAGTCATTAATAAATGTGTATTAATGTATTGGAAATAAAGACTAAATTATAAAAGGAAAGAAACATGAGATGTTATGAAAAATATAAATAAGCTAGGTTATTCTATTATTCAAAACTTATTGAGAAAATAAAAATAGGGGTATTATAGGAAACAATTGACAAAAGTTAAAATTTGCTCTTATAATTAGGACCTAAACCAACTCTAAAATTTACTCATATAATTAGGACCGGAGGAAATATATATTACCCTTGATATGAGTTGGAACGACAGGACCTCAAAACGTGCACTAAAACCTGAGAGCTTTTTTTTTTTTTAACAAAATGTTTTTATTTATTTGTATTTTATAAAAGGTAAGGAGAACGCAACAAGGGTTGTTCCTCCTAACGAGTTAGCTTAGGACTTGTAAGATTATAATTTCAAATATTAAATCTAATGTAAGCTCAAAGGCCTGCTCTAGACAAAAGTGATACTACCTTTTGTCTTTAATATAAAAGTAAGTAAATTTTTTTTCAAAAATAATAACAAAGTTTAAAAATTTAGCATATGATATGTGCTGGTAGATTATATATCATTTTATAAGTTAAATAAATTACATAGATAGAAAAAAAAAATATAAACACTTTAATACAGTTTATTTAGCTTCTTTAATCTTTATAAAAAAAATAAACTAACTCTTATATTTAAAGATGAAATGGATTATATTAATTAATTATCTTTTTTAATTCATGTGATGAAAGCTTAAAAAGGAATGAATGAAAAGAAGAGGGAGTAGGCGGCGAAACACAAAATGGGAACACTCATGAATGATTGTTATTTTGGTTGGGAAAGATACAAAAGAAGGGTGGGGTCCAAAGCAGAGGAAGAGGAAGAAGGCGCCTTATAAAATAAAGCTAAAAGATAAAAGAGAAGACAGCGAGATGCCCACATTTTGGAATATGATTGGATCTCCATGTCGCATTCTCATTCAATCATGCATCTCTTCATTAATACTTCTTCGGTTCTTCCCCTTTTCCACCGCAACCCTCTTTATCTCCGTACAAGTGTAAATTGCAAGCAAACTTCAACTTCTCTTCTTTCTACGAAATCCCCCCTTAATATTTGTCCAATATCACTTCTTATCATTCAGATTTCTGGTTCATTGAATATTTGGTGAGCCGCATCTTTCTCAATGATGGAAAAGAATTTCCCTTTCCCATCTTATAACAGAGTCTCCTCGGACACATTCATCAGCAAAAGCAGAGCTCAGTTAATGACGCAGCCAATTAGTTTGGAGTCGGCGATAGACAGGATATAGTCACGCCAAACCACAATTGGGCCACCCCTCCAAACACACTAGACACAGATAGGAAGCTGATATAATAAGAAAGTTGAGAGCACAGACAACAGCTCATCACAAAAGGATCAATTCTTCGACCCCGTTCATGTACCTTTTCGACAAATTCTCCGTCATTTTGTTTTGATTTGATCTTTTGTTTAAAGGCCAAAAAGGAAAGTAAGATTTGTTATTTATGAGATCTACTGGGTAGGCACCCACCTGCATAAAGTGTTCCCCCTCTCACTTTCACTCTCTCTGAAGTCACAGCATTTCTCAATTTTCTCCTCCTTTTTCATGTAGTCATTTCCGTTCTCGTTTATCTTCAACGAGATCGTCAAAACCCAGATATCTCTGTTGGTTGTTAAGAATATAAACGATAATTTATTCTCCCATTTCGGAGTTCCATTAATACTTGGTTTTGCTTACCGAAGTTGAGAATAATGCATAACAGACCCATCAAACCCGCACGGGGATTAAAGGTTGCATAAGTTAGGTGCCAAGTTAGGAATTTTGTTACATAAGTCAGTAAACCATTGTGCCCCACCTAAAATCCTTTTACAGCTCTCAAAATAGTAGTTCCCGCAATCTAGAAGTGTAAGTACAGATTTCCTCGGGTTAAAACAAGTATAAATGTTATATAACGCAGGGGCAGTTTGGTCAGATTAGTTTAGTTCTGGAAAATATAAACATGAGCGTAGGAACACCTAGAGTGATATGCGTGTTTCATGATGAAAGTGATGCTAATGATCCGAGAAACTACTGTTGGAAAGAATATCATATCAGCTAACACCTAGCAGCTTTGAGGAAATAGTCGAATGGACTTGCAGGAGGCAGCTTCATGGCCAGCCATGGTTCCTTTGTCAATGCAGCTACTTGGGCATGTCCACCATCATTTGTTGCCTGCATGCAGTTGGTGAGATAAGTTGACACTACATTTAAGATTTGGATGTATATTTATTCATAGTTTGTAAGCAATAACTGACTAGGGACCCATCATTTGTTGCCTGCATGCAGTTGGTGAGATAAGTTAACACTACATTTAAGATTTGGATGTATATTTATTCATAGTTTCTGAGCAATAACTGACTGGGGCAAGAATGAAACTTTTATTGCAACTGAGAGAAATTGCGAATCAGTAACTCTAGATAAGGGACATGCTTAAATGAAACATAAAAGTCTCATAAACATAGAATGAGGCAGACCTTCTCAAGTGCTGAAATCCCATTTCCATTATAAGGCAGAAGTGATTTATCATCTGTATGACTGTAATGGTTCTCGTAGGCAAGCCAGTTTGAGAGCCTTTTCCTTGCACATGTCCCAAGGGCTTCGCACTGGCTAGCCATGGCATTGTATGGTAGAGGAGAAGTGGAGACAACCGTTCCTGCTACTTGACCAGCTTCCTCTAGAGCCTAAAAAGTAAAAACAATACGGGTTATTGAGCCAATAGTGGCAAGAATAAAGAATCTTATGATAATAAACACATTCTGGGGTCTAATGCCCGTTATATTGCTTGACAAGTCAGCCTCAAGACAAATTTTGGAGATCAAGCAAGTGTTTTCTGGACGCAGTATCATTTAGGGGGTTGAAGTGTTTGACAGCACCAGGGTTCGGTTTCTCTGCTGAGGCAAAAGTGCTGTGCAGAGAGAAGCTTGCACAGGCGGGTGGCCCCCACCTGATCCTTTGTTTCCCCCTCTGAGCAGTAGACCAAAACACTGACCCAATTGGTAAACATATATTTAAATTACCACTCTCATATTTTCCCCAAATGATTCTACCAACATATTCACATTAAGGCAGATGTATGCATTACTCTCGTCAAATTTACGTAGGCATGGGAGAAAAACTAATACCGATTCCATAAGCTGTCCAATGCTGATAAGACGAGGGGGCACAGCAGGGGATGCAGGCATTCTAGGAACAAACCTAGACACATCAGAGACAGATGCTTCACTGATTGCATCATCTTCAGCTACAGAATTTGAGAGAAAATCCTGCATAAAGAAGACACCAATAATTGGAATTTTCTACTAAACATTCCACCCAAAAAAGCTCTGGTCATGGTGATCTGTGGTAGCTGGTTGATCATTCAACTGAAGGTCAAGGTTACGTCTCCAATATTTAATTTATTTTTGAACAAATCTTGAACTCCAATATTTAATTTATTTACAGAGAGCTTCAACTAGAAAATAACTAGTTTAAACTGTAATTTCAAATTGTCAATGCAATTAGACAAGAGAATATACCACGTCAAATGACAATGATTCCTTGGAATGCATAATCTTGTGATTCTGATCAAGAATTGATTTTGGTCCGAACATAAATTCTTCATCAGGCCTGAACATTTCTTCCAGTTGTGCAGCAAGGCTATCAGCATCCAACTTAACAGATATAAAAGGGGAAAATTAGACAGTGCGAGTGGTAGGTAAAGCACAAGGTAAGGTCTCTGAATGAAATGCAATACCTTAGTGATGTTTGCTAGATTTTGAACCAAAATATCCTTTATGGACTGCTTGTATTCACATATTTTGTTCTGCAACTGAGAAATTGTTGACATGGCCAGCTGATTATCAGCATCAGTACCATATTCTCTTGCGTCCACATGCATCTTAGCATAAACTTGAAAGTCATCACTGATGCCCAAGAATGGATCAATCTGTTTTTGAGGAAAAACAATGAATCATAAAGGAGATATTTTTATTGATATGCCCAAAAATATTGGCTTTTATAGCACGAAAACCAGCATAGTAATCAACTAACAGACATTAGATGTCACAAAAGTAGCAAGAATTCAGTCACTCACTTCAGATACCGGTAATGACTTGAACAAATCATCCAGTTCATGAATCTGATACGATTTGCTGGCAAACATCAACATGCTTGTAGACAGTACAAATACAGACCTCTGACAAGCTGGAGGTAACATCCCTGCCAGAACATGAAGTGATCAATTTCATATTTTCTTTAATGGAGTATACAAAATCAGAAATGGAAAATTTTTCTACTGGTCACACCATTGCTTGTTTCCAACAACACATTCCAGAGGGAAAGAGGAAGCTGGAAGAAGCGGACCACCAAGTTATCTTTATCTTTCCCGATCTGCAACATTAAATTTTAACAGATTCAGACAATCAAACAATGATGGAGCTCAGTCTGTAGAGCATACAAGAATACATCTAATCAATCTATGGTACATAATCTAACCAAAAGCACAAAAGGAGTAACCATGAAAAAATTGTATACAAGAATAATTGCAACAAGAAATAGAGCAAGCAATGTGACTGTATATGAAAATCTACCTTAGTGTGTAAAGCAGTTAGTGTAAACACGAAGGAGTGAGCTATAGCTTGAACATTTGAAGGCAAATTATCAGGAAGATTGGCTTGAACCCAAAAGGAAGAAAGCAACTGTTCAAATTGATCTTCACTAAGCTTCAAGACATTTGGTTCCTGAGCCAATTTAACACAAAACCTTATATTTTGCTAAAAATCCATATTGACCAAAGTATAATGACAAATAACAAAATCTATTCATCAAAACAAATTGCAGATGCTTACTGTCTCAGTCAGACTTGATGATCCTGTAGTCTTATCAATCATGGAGCTCAGTCTGTAAAGTTAGGAGAATTCTTCAAGCTACAACCCTGCTTCCAATCTTCCACAGCATCACTCTCTTTAAAATCATCATGAACAGCTTGCTCATGATTCTCTGTCTTCGTTCCATCATTACCCCTGCGGAGTTTTTCAAGTAAAGCTATAACTGAAGCAGATGCAGACGCAGAAGCAGGGGAAGTATGGGTATGCCATTTTTTATGTTGGTCTGAACATTCATGAGGATGATTGGGATTTGGAAAAAGAAGTATAGAAAATATTTGGTGTGCTCCAAAACGTGCCTCAACATCTGAATGCAGCATCACTATCAAGAGTTGCACAAGAAGGACTTCAGGGAATGCCTGCATGAAATCACCATAAAAGATCAATAGGAATATTCCATGATAACATAAGCATAAAGAATTTAACAAAAGTATGGTTCAATCTGATTCTTCAAAACAGAAACAAATAGCAAGAGTTTTAATCTGGTAAACTCCTGCTTCAAATTGTAGTATGCATTCTTTATTTAAACAGAATGATTATGAGAACTTCATCCCACCTGCTGTGCATGTGAAGAGACTAAAGCCAAAGCTATCATCCGAGAGAGTATTATCAATGATCTAATGGTTGCCCTGGCAGCAATGCCAGGTGGCAAATTTTCCAGGGTTATTGCCATCAAGTCAAAGAGTGGCCGAACATCAACAATCTAGTCATCCAAGGAAGAGTGTTTTAGTAACAGAAAGCACTGATCCTATCTATTGTAAAAGTTGAATTTGTGGATAAAAGAAATGGGAAAAAAAAAAAAAAAAAAAAAACTGCTCACTATAAACCCACCACTTTGGCAATTTCTAGCAAGCACTCCTCAATGGAATTCTGAAGCATGATATTCAAGTTTAGCTCTTGATCTCCAACTGATTCACTGGAGGCTTGAAGGCTTTTCCTAAGATGCCAGCAAAGGTCACCAACAAAACCAATCTCCACCAACCCTCTACCTGACCTAACTTGCATAGCTAAACCCGAAGCAACTTGAATGACATTAGTTTTAAGCCTGGGATCATGTATAACATTTTTGTGGTCCAAATGACGAATTACAGAAGCCAGTATTAACAGCTGATTCTCTACGGGGTAACAATAAAAAAGAGAGGAATATTAGGAGAATATTACAAGAAATCCACTATAATTTATTTCCCACCAGTATTTTTTGTCAGGAGTGATTGGGAGATAATACCTGAATTGTCAGTGAAATATGCCATGGTAGATAGAACCATCATTGCTAACCCATGCTGAGGAGCCCAATGATGTCCTGAGTCAAAGTAGACAAACATGGGATCGAGTACACGGCGCATGGTTGTGCTTTCCTTTGCCAATTCAACCATTCTTTGAATGCATATTTGAGCCCAAATTCCAGGGTTCTCAATTTCTTCCCTACAATTACAAAAGCAAAACATAGAAGAAAGCTAAGGATTAATAACAAACTGTGTAATAGACATGATAAAAAAAAAAAAAAAACTGTGACTGAAGCATGCGGCAGGGCTTAAAATTTGTAACAAAATATTAAAATAAACTCCTTTAAGGATCTTGAATAACCACTATCTACCTATTCAAATGGGAAGGATCCTTTATTTCTGGCCGGGGCTGGAGAATCAAGCAACTAGAGCGATTCTCATTACTAATGACTGCAGCACCCCGCCCTTCACCCCGGACAACCTCATCCACCCAATTATGATGAGGCTCTGCCCTGATGTCAGTGCCTTCACTATGCCTAGCTCTCCCATAATTATCTAAGGTGGCATGGACAATCTGCATTTTGAATGAACCAACATAACATGATTATCACATAAAATTTTATACAGCAACTGATGAACAAATAATAATTACAATAATAATAATAATATAGGACCTTTATGATTTCGATGACAGCTTACATGTTTTCCACAAAAGTACATATTTCCAACATAATTATCTATCTTAAATGTTTGAAGACAAAGAGGAAAAGAAACATGCAAGATATGCCTCAAGCAATATGAACAGAAAGAGTACATAACGGCTATAATCATGGTAGTTAAAATCTCGATTTATCACTATGATTTTACGTTTTTACGATTTTTTTTTCATTAAAATGATTTTACTAATTTTCCAAACGGTTTTATGTTTTTACGATTTTTTTACATTACAATTTTACGTTTTACGATTTTTTATCCCTCTTCCGATTTTACGTAAAATCTCGATTTTAACTACCTTGGCTATAACGGTTACATGGTTGAGCAACTGAATAACTCACCTCATCAAAGTCATCAAAGATGTTCGAAAATTCAGCCATAAACCATATCTGCCAGGAAGACGAGCAGGAAAATATGAGGTTGCTCTTACCAAAGGATAAATGGGGAGAAATCAACATGACAATGGAAACAGAGATATTAGAAAGAAATGCACAGGAAATTAAATAAACCATTAATTACCATAGCTGAGAGGCATTGCAGGCTTGCTGCCCTCAAACAGCACTTTGCCTGTGAGTCACCATGCTCATGTGAAAGGACGCACACTTTCCTCACCAATTTCTCAATGTTATGAGTATAAGTGGCATCTACCTGTACAATTATCAAGTCAATAGATGAACAGAAAAACAGTGTATGACAGAAATGATACCAGCTACTTTATTATAATTATAGAATATAGAAAGTGGCATGACCCACAGATCAATTAATCATTAACAAATGCTTCATCTACCGCTGAACTTTACCAACAAGAGTACAAAGAAAAGTGAAGGATCAGCTCCTAGTTGACTTAACCTGCAGGATTATGAATATCGTAGATATGCTTTTACTCACTTTTGATTACTTTAGATCTAAGATGCCCTTTCCTTATCCATATTACAGATGTAAACAGGCATGATAGCCAAATCAATTTATCATCATTTAATAAATGCTTAATCTACCCCTCTCCTTTCCATAGAAGATGATAAAGAAAAATGAAGAACCAGTTACTGGTCGATATCATCTGCAGGTCCATGAATATCACAGAAACGCTTTACTCTCGTTAGATTAAGTACTAAAATGCCCCTTTCCTTATCAGTGTTACATATTATTCCACGTAAAAAACTGATTGCAACAATGTACAACCATGCACAAGTAGCATAGCCCAAAGGCCAAGACTTCTGATTGTGTTACTTACCTGATTATAGATAAATGTCGTTAAGATTTGGCACCCAAGGGTCCGAATGTCATCATGCTTAGAAGATCCCAAGAGCTCAGAAATTACATTGAGAACATTGACAGCAAAGTAAGCTCTGCAATGCGCAGAAGGCATAAATGTAATACAAGAAGCACCACATACAAACTTACGAGCTACTCTCATAAGATGGGACAGCACATGCTAAACAAAATAGCAGAATCCTATATATAAAAATGGCAGTACCCCATCAGAATGTGGAGATATAAGCTCATTAATCCTGAGAAACTTACATCTGCACCTTACACATGGAAAGCAACTTGTTGAACGCTTCTGTCACAATATTTACAAGTTTGATGTGCCCAGATCGGAGCTCTTTGTAGCATCTTTCTTCAAGATATTTTGCAATCTAGCAGAATAGGGAGACAAGATGAACTTCAGCAATCAATTCAGTTCATTCAAGTATGTCCATTTTTTGCTTTTCTTATCCCCTTGATTTTCACATATACAAGATGAAAAACTGAATTTATAGTATAAAATAAAATACCTTAGGGATTCGGACCGGATTTCTTGAAGCATATTCACATAATTTCACAATCTTCCTGTCACTTGGAGGCCCATCCTGAAAAGTATATAATTAAGTCTATGACACCGAGGCTCTTGCTCGTACAAAGCAATGGGAGCGGGCTGCAAAAAACCTGCCTTTTCCAAATACTATGAACAAGTAACGACTGTGTTCTTTACCTTGGACGCCTATTCAAAATAAATGGCAAGACAAATGTCCTACTATGGATAAATACCTAATGAAAGGTCCAAAACAAAGAGGTAATAAACAAAAGCAAGGTTTTATTTTAGAGAAGAACGTGCCTTAGTAATGAGAATATATCGCATTCACCGCCCAAATATGTAAAGTAGGAACCATAGAGCCATTAGCAAGCCAAAATCAGTTACAATAGTGGGTTATCAAATGGCAAGCCGATAGAAACTCAAAGGGGTTACAGCATCAATTTAAGAGAAACAGTACGGTACGTACTGGGGATTTCGGAAACATATCAGCCAATAGTTTTCTGTAGCGCTTAACCGGTTGGCGTGATCTCGACCTCAGAGCAGGACAGCAGACACACATGTTTCCGCATGCTGGAAAGATCTTCTGGGAGATGAAACCCATTTCCTGCACATTCTCAAAGGAAAATGCAAGAAAGATGGACAATCAGAACCAGAAAAGGATAACTTTGACGGTTCACCTAAACAGATGAAAGGCAAGACAACGCTAAAGCAAAATGCAAACCATCCAGAGTTCACAGTACAGACTCAGTAGCAGCGGAAACGCAAAATGGGAGATGCGGAGAAAACCAGCTACTAGATGAGTAAAGCAAGGCACAACTAGAACCAGCTACTAGATGAGTAAAGCAAGGCACAACTAGAAAAGTAGAAAAGAAAGAGGTGGAGTAACACACACTGTACCGAGATTGTTCTAGATATCAACGAGAACCCGAAGACGACCAAATGAAAAATAATGCTGCTACACCAGGTCAGGGCTCTCTAGGACGCCTATGGTCGATTCAACAATATTTCTGAAAACTCTAGAAAAGAAAAGGAACGCAAAAATAACCGGCAAAGTATACCTAGCCCTGCGGAAGCAGATCTGCAAAGCGAGAGTGGTGAATCGTCCCCAGAGTTTACTTCGGCAAGCGAGCAAGCAATGGAGATGAGCTGTGGAGTGAGCCAGCGACTGCAAATAGCAGAAAAGAGCCAACGGGCAACCAAAGTCGAAAGAAAAGAAAAGAAGCGTGTGGATTAAGAAGAGAAGCGACGAGCAAGATCACGTGATCGGTGTCAGTGTCTTTTCTTTTCTATTGCTCCATTTGACTGAAAAAGTAGAGTAGGGGCCTTTTAAATTGGGGGCTTGGAAAGAGTAGGCGAAAGGAGAGGCATTTTCTCAAATATTACGAAAACCTTAATCCTATTTTGTAGGTGGCGTTGGAAGCTTTGTCACCAGAAAAGGAAGGGGAAACTAGTATTGGGTTGGGAAACAAGCAGGACAATGCATAAATAAACGCAGATAAGGATATGTGGGTTATTTTCACGATGCCTGCCTTGTGCACGCTTTTGGGAACTGATGTGAAACTTTGTCTTCTTCTGTCTTTCTTTTTCTGCGGTGAATAGAAATTCTATTTCTCTTTATCTTGAACCTCGAGTTTGAATTTGAATTTGAGCAAAAAAAAAAACCTCGAGTTTGAATTTAAGACTTTCTCTGTGTGAGAATAAAGTTTCAAACTTTCAACCCTCCAAATAAATAATGAGGAAGTCTACACTACTGGTACTTCTAGTCGCCAAGTCCAAGCCGTTTCAAGCAATAAATTAATGAACGTCTTTAATTGCATCGCCCTCGCAGTGCAGTTTTATAGCACCCCCAACCCCCTAATTCACCGACTAGTCGACTACAGCAAATCGTTATTCCTTCTTTTCCTCGTCTTTCGCGGTTTTTTCTAAGTTGATCATCCGCCATTGTTGACCGTTGTAGATAAACTTACGATTGGAAGTCTTGACAGAAAAATTATGCATCCAACTAGAAAACTGTCATGCAATTTTTTTTGTATAAAGAAATTTTTAGGAAATGGTTGGATTTATCCAAGATAAAGCAAAGTCTCCTTTCCTCCTAGGTGATATCAATGTTGGACAGGGCGAAGAGAGCCATCTATTACTCTCAGATATTTTATCTAGGCACCCAAGAGCTAGGATGTCTCTCCCAACATCTTGACCAACCCCAGGATCAAACTCCATCATTTGATGAGAATATCCGAGCCCTTTATCTAGTTAAACTCAAGGATGAGGGGTAAAAAACTGTATGCAATTTTTATTGTGATGGACAATTCATGAACCATTTGTTGAAAACGCTACTCTTTTGTTTTAAATTTGTGCACATATAAAATTATTTTTTGATATTCTCGTTTCATTTTGGATATCAAATTACTTATAAACTAAAATCGACCCGTGTATTTTACACGAAATTGTATATATGTTGAAATTGAATATTGGTAAGCGGCCTGGTCCCTTGAAAAGAAAAATACACATTCGAATTCAAAAAACATAATTTATTGGAGAGATGAAAATTGTCAGCAACCCTACGATCATGGAAAATCTATCATATTTACAATCAAGAGATATGATAGATCAGGCGATTCGATATCAATGCATACCCTATAAATACATGGGCGTAAACCTAAGGTCTTGTGTTCTAACTAAAACCTAAGACTTTCAATATTATCGTGCATATCCCCACTTGACACATTCCCCATCCCCCTTTGAGGTGAATAGCCTATAGTGTGCGGATCCGTCTCCTCGAAGATATCCGTCTCATAGGTATTCGGTGGATACATTGATCCAATATCAAAATACTTGGCCCATCGTGACATGATATCCTGCCCCACACCGAACAATACTTATTGGAGAGAAGAAAACTGTCATCAACAAAGGTCAAAGATATGAAGAAATTATGGGGAGATGAATGTCTCAATTTACTTTCCTTTTCATTTATAATTGGGTTAAGGTGTAGATTTGCCAACGAACTATTACCCGAGAAATGTCTGACACAAAAAACAATTGAAGGGACCAAATTGGCCAACAAACTATTAAAAAGTGAAAAAAAAAAACAATTTCGAGCAGATTCGCCAACGAACTATCGTCACTGTCTTGGTGTCTCCGTCTTCCATTGACTGCTATAGTGTCGACGACGTCGGCGTCTCCAAAGCTTCCATTGTTGCTAGGTGTTCCACTCACATTCTTGAACTCATCCAAGAAATCCACGCCTTTCAACCGAAGACATCGCCTTGCACCCCGGGTTGTGTGCTCCGATGTCACAAGCAAAGAACCATTGCCGCCGACACAACGCTTTCGCTCGCATGGGCCCCATCTCTCATTGGTGTTTTGCTTTATCCAACAAGAAGAACTTAACCGCTTTTTTCTCCCGCGTTTCCGCCACTATCTTTAGTCTCCAAGTCTTTCATATTTTAATGTAATAGTGATAGTTGTTTTTTTAATAGTTTTTTGTTTTTTTTTTCACTTTTTAATAGTTAGTTGGCCAATTTGGCCCTTTAATTGTTTTTTGTGCCAGATCTTCTTGAGATAATAGTTAGTTGACAAATCTGACCTTTAACCCTTTATAATTTTACCACTAGGTCAACTCTTAATAGTTAAACTTTAATTCTCCTTCAGCATCTTATTATAAGCTTGAAATAACCAAGTTGCGTTGATCAATAAAATAATTAAATTAGTTAAATGCAATAAATGCATTTTTTTCTCAACCATAGCTTCATTTATAAAGAGGATAATTAAGCGAGAATAAATGTAATAAATACAATTAACAATGGTTAAAGTTTTTTTTTTAAAAAAAAGAGCAATAAATGCTGAACCTAACATGCGCATCTACGTACCTATGTACTTGGGTTCACACATTTAAACTGTTAACATTTAATAGGAACATAATCAACACTGCAAAAGAATTTATTATAATATATTATTTTTTATCCTCTCCCGTCTGCATATGTAGGTTAAATTCACTTATATTTATTTTTGTCATTTAATAGTATAATGATATGACATTGTTATAATATATTAAATCCCAAGCATTAGAAGTTGATTCAATGCTAGAGATGGTAAACAGGGAGTAAGATAAACAAGGATATCTTATTCCCAAAATTATGCCTCTTGCAAATTGCAATCTGTGTCTTTATTAGTGTGAACAACCGATATCTACAAAGTCTTATTATTTCGTAAACACAGGAACCAGGCGATGCCTTGCGAGCGGCGCACATGGCAACATCATTCCACTACATACATCTCATAATAAATTAATTTTACGCCACGTTCAAGAAGTCAATCATGGATACACTTCAGTGGCATCCCCTTGGCGACAATTTTTTCGAGTAACATGTTGCTTGTCGTTGTGGGAATCTCAATTAAGTTCCTCCTGAGCAGCCCCAACATTTTTGTCATTCAACGTCCATCAAATCAATGAATTTTACACATTCTTTTGCAATTCCTCGTTTCCTACTGCCGAATAACCCGAGAATGATAAACTATACCTACAGCCCCAGTCTCTTTCTCTTTCATTGATGTACTCAAATACTCAAGTGCCCCACCATCTAGAATATTGGTGCTCTTCAGGGTGCGCAAAATGACACGCATCAATACAAGCAACGGGACCTTGTGGTCCCGCAAGCTTTAGTGAGGATGTCCCACCTGATCATTAACAGTAGCAAATACATTAATGTCTGCCAGCCACATGGTCCCTGGGAGTGGGTGGGATATGAAAGTAAAATAGTGATTCCCTAAGTTGGGCTAAATGAGTACCTTGTTAGCTTTGAGAATAGGTCAGCATGTAACGAGTCTCACGTCGAGGAGCCAAACTCTTGTAGTGAGGTTTATAAGTCTATTGGGTTCTCCCTCCTCATATACTAACTCTCCCTTTGGGCTTGTGCTCATCACACAGCCAATCATAATTTCTTCTAGAGTCGTACTGAAAATCTAGGCGCTTTCAATGGAGGATGGCTGGATTGAAAATTCCCTCTTTTATCCAGCAAACTCAACATAACACATGTCATCTAAATCCTCTAATTCAACTTCTAGAGAAAAATTGACAAGAAACGCAATCACATTTGAGCAGTCCCTATATCTGAATTCTTATTCAAGAAGTTGAAACAATATATGGGATTCGCGCAAGGATCATTTTATTTGACTAATAAATTAATTGCAATTGTCAACTTCAGATTCAATGACGCTCTAACATTTTAATATCATAATAATTTACAAGTGAAAACACCAGTCAAAAAGATAAGATACATCCTGCAATATAACTGTCAATATTCAATGCAGTATTTGGATCGGAGGTTGTCAAGAATCTCTGCATACTCCATTGGAGTTGCCTTGCTGCAGAAAATGTCCTCCCAGATCTTGCGCAGATCTGTAAACAAGCTAGGTACTCTGTTAAATCACGTTTGCATTGGGAGTGCAAAAAGTTACTCCCTCCGGTCCTAATTATAAGACAACATTTGAGAGTTGGTTTTGGTCCTAATTATAAGACAACATTTTAATTTTTGTCAATTTCTTCCTAAAATACCCCTATTTTATTCTCTCAAGTGTATTTGGTTTTTGGTGAGTGTATGTATATTGATGTGTAGACTCTTACAGTAAGTAAAACTTTTAAATTGTTGGATTTTAATTTATTTATCAATCAACTGACATTAATTTTTCAATATATATATATATAGACATTTACACACACACACAGATATATATGTGTGTGTGTGTGTTTACACACAAATATATATAGACAAACACACACATATATATATACGTGTGTGTGTCTATACATATATGTATATTTGTATATCTATGTGTGTGTACATATATGTATATCTGTGTGTGTGTACAGATATATATAAATGTGTGTGTGTTTATACATATATGTATATTTGTGGATCTATGTGTGTACATATATGTATATCTTTGTGTGTGTTTGTCAATATGTGTGTGTGTACAGATATATATAAATATGTGTGTGTAGATATATGAATGTGTGTGTAATATACATATATATACGTACATATATGTATATATAGCAAAACCATTATTTCAATTAAAAAGCGTGTAGAAAGAAAAATTTTAGGTTGGAGAAGTATGTGATAGGGGTTGTTGATTAACTTTTACTTATGTCATTTTAAATTTATATAAGGGCATTTTAGGAAAATAAGTAAAATTAACTAATTTAACTCCTCTCCTTAATCTCTCCAAAATCGGTTAAATATATCCTATAATTAGGACCGGAGGGAGTATAAGAAAGGAATTGCTATTGCCAACAGAAAAATGGGTTTGGAATTGGACATGGTCATTTACTTGACTACTTCTAGGTCTAGCCTTGTAAAGGAAGTACTCGTGCTCAAAGGAAGGAAATGTAGAAGTCGGAGTTTAGATGAAGTTCGAGTTCATATAATGAGTATTCATTCCTATGGGAGACACTTGATACAATTCTTATTCTCGCCATCTCCTATTTCTCATCCTTAAAATATATATATATTTTTTTTCTGTAACTTCAGTTCTAGTTTAATAGAATCTTAAAATAAGGCAATAGTAACTGCTTGGAGTTGACGGCTGAGTAATAAACATACCATGCTTATCTGTTGATGTAAGACACAAAATGAGCATGTCAAATCTTGAAACCTTGGTCAAGTGCTCCAAGTAACTGAAAGCCAGAGCTGTATCTTCACTGCCAAAGACACCCCACACACACACACATATCGTGAGCTTAGTAAAGCTCAAACACAGTTCACTACAACTGATACAGATTTTATTAGATGATTGCTTACGTGAAAAAGGATGCCACACACTTAATGATGTCCATTAGTAGGGCAGAAGATAAGGCATTTTTTAATATCTTTGGCAAATCTTGAGGAGATATGGCCTAACGTATGACATAGGAAAACCATCATCATTTATTGCAAAAAGTAGGATACAACTGAGGACCAAGAATAAGCACACAAGGTGCTTTAGCTTGATTGGAGTTGACACTAAAATTAAAGCAGTAATGACCAGTGCATCGCACTATTTACCTTTAAAAGACGAGTCTGCAGGGCAGGATCACCTGAAAACCCTCTCCATGAGACCTCAAACTGATAAGCTGAATTTGGCGGTGTTATATTTTTTGCAGCTTCAGCCATGACTCGAGAAGCTACCCTTGAAGCAAGATGTTGAACGGATGCCTTCATTTCTTGCTTTTTAATTCTGCTATGTGTCTGTTGGAGATGCAAAACAAGAAATTAATTAAAATAGATACCCATTAGCTGCATGCTTATTTCATGTATCCATACAATTTTTATTGTGGCAAACTGCAAATTAAGTAATGCCGGTCTTCAGTGTGTTTTTAGCCATAAACATAAAATTTCATTTTTCTTTTTTAACAAACAAGAGAAAGAATTTACAAATTTGGAGTGCAAAATGAGCAACCCAAGAACAACTTCCTTTGACACTAGAGTACAGGGGAATTGCAAGGCTCTTGGACACCAAAAGCTATACTTATTAGTACCTCTGCGTGATCTTGAACGTCAGCAGCCCTTGATTTTTCAGTACCGTTTGGAACAGGATGGATGGTTGCCCTATCAATATTTGCCTCTGACTTTCCCACCTTCTGAGTTCCCTGTAGAGAGCTTCTCAGAGCTCCAGATGCTTTCTGAAGAATTTCCTGAATAATAGCCAGAAAGATTCAAGAGTCATAAATCACTCCAACAGAGATGTGAGCGTGACAAAAGTAATAGAGACTGAGAAGACACATTATTTCAGAAAACAAGTCTTAATCTCACATGCTTGGAGCTCTCGACCAGAACCTTTGACTGGGACAATATAAAATCTTGCACCTCGTTTGACTTGAGCAATAAAGTCTCATTACTAAGCTACACTCTCCACTAGTCTTTTGCAAAGATATTTACATAAGTTAAAAATGATAGCGTTCTTGGTCTCCTTACACTCCCTTCCTGCACCAGTTTATTGCATTTTAAAAAACTAAGGCTTCCTGTCTTTGAGCATATCTTCAATTTTAGGATTTGGTTACTGTGAATATACATTGGCCCAATACTATAGTGGGCTGACCATTTTATAAGAGGCAGCATTTTTCCAGCACAACCCACTTGCCTAAGTTTTAAAAGGCACCACCTTAGCGTATAATTCACGGTCAACATAGCGATGTAAAATGTAATGTTGAGTAATTGACATACGTGCTGCAATTATATTAACTATCCATTGAGGTGCTTACATTCTCATACAAAGATTTGATATCAGCATACTGTTTCTTGACTTCTTGATTTTCAGGTTCCAAGCGCAGAGCAAATTCAGCATCTGCAGTTTATGCAGTAATCAGTGTCAACAAACTCGAGTATGAATCAGAGGTGTCTTTGTTAATCGAAAATATCAAGCTAGACTTTTAACATACCCTCCATTGCATCTTTAAGTTTCCCAAGTTCTTTTCTAGCCGTTGCTCGGCGTGAGTATGCTTTTATGTAACGATCATCTAGATTTAAGGCCTCTGTACAGTCATCCTCAGCCTGTTGAAATCTGCAGACACATGCAGGGGGAAGAAGAATCATGTTTCAGTGACCTACATGATTACGAGTCTGTCTTGCAATTAAAAATCCTGTAATTTTCAAAATTAACCAGCTCAACAATGTTTTAAGCTAAAGGAGACATATTCTAAAAGGATGAAATGCACATCCATTAAAGCATGCCTTCTGAGTTTGATAAAGGCCATTGCTTTATTTGCATATGCCACAGCTGTCGGTGAGAAGGCAATGCTTCTTGAATAGCAGTCAATAGCTTCCTTAAATTTCTTCAGCTTGAAGTATTCATTACCCTGTAAATTATAGGATTAAATGATCGTCAATATGGATGATAGCAACAGTAAAATTGGAAGGGAAAAAAACGATCTTAGTATATAGTGATACTACCAATTCTTTTTCCGAAGCAGCATTGGGAACATCTTCAGTGGTGAGACCACTATGGACATTACCAAAAGGATCTTTATTTCTTGATAAATCATATTGTCCTGAAGTACTTTTCGTAAAATCAAACGAAGTTTCTCCTCTTGATGTTGTCTCCACACCCACTGATCCAGTATTTTGAGAAGATGAACACTTCGTAAGTTCCCATCAGAATATCAAGCATCATTTTTCTCAACAACATGGAAGCATCCTTACGAAAAGAAGTACATATAGATCAAACCCAAGGAGACCACGTTTTTTTTTTCTCTTGGCATTTATGAGAGGTTCTAATATATGAAACATTAGAAACAAGAGCAAAACCAATGAATGAAACTATAATTCCCGTGTTCAACAAATGAGTACGCCATGAATTAACTGGTTGCTGGTAATATGCCTATACGCCAAGTGAACCGTTTTCTGCCTCGTTCTCTGAACTAAACATTTGGTACAAAACCCTAAACTAACTGTTAATCCAGATTCTCAACATATGACATGGAAGAAAGTTCAACAACAGCAAAGCCTTATCCCACTAGAAAAAAAATACCTCTGAAGACTGAAAATTTAAAGAGGAGACTAATAAAAAAAAATACAGTGCGTTCATTGAAAAAATATCTGATTGCATGTTCAACTCTACTCGAGTTCTGACAGCACAGGCCTAACTTGGTTGAAAACAGATTTGCAGCAGAATGATCGTACAGTCCGGTAAGGAAATACTGTGATGGCTGGTTTTCGTTCACATATAAATTCAGAGAACAACTCGCAACTTCTCTGAGATAAGAAAAAAATTACCAACATTTTTCCTTTTGCGGCGCCTGTAACTTCATTTTTCGCGCTTTGTCCTTACGAGAAAGTTCCCAATCTTGCAAGTCATTTAAGAAGCCCTGGAAATCCTGCAAACATAAGAAGAAGAAAAGTGACGCCTGATCACGGTGTAGATAGTTGAATGTTTAAATGAAAAGTGAAATCGAGTGCAACGCAACGAAATCAACAAACTATTGCGAAGTGTGTTAATTCTAATACCATGCTCGGGTAGTGTCCATAATCAATAGGAGAAAAAAAAGAATGAAGAGGAAGAAAAGAAAATACTACAGTAAAATGCAATAGTATAACGCCGTTGGCAACGGCATCGACGAACCACAGGCATCCATTGATAAAACGATGGTTAAGAAACTATTAAGAGAGAGAGAGAGAGAGAAGAGGCCGGACAGTGAATCGAGACTTTACCATGACGGAACGGAGGCGTCAGCTCTCGAACTCGAAGCTTCTGGCCCCGTCGTCCGGAGTGAGCTTGTTTTATTCCAATATGTTTATCATAAAATTAAAAATTAAGAATGTGGGAAAGAACCTTCAAGTTCAAGTCTTCAAGATAGTTTCGTGTGGGCCTTACCCGACCATTTTTACGAACAAAAGAATTATGCAAGCCCAGCCTTTCTTTGTTCATAGAGTTCAACTCATGAAATCAATTTGGGCCTCAAAAGTTCTTAGGCCTTTTACTTTATTTTGTTGACTTTTACATCCTTTTTTACTACTCGTATTCACTATTTCTACAATTGGTTAGATCAAGAAAACAGTTCTAAACTAAACTTTTTTAAATGAAGCTAGTTGAGTTACTTAAAGGACAATAAGCCCTTCTCCGATACTGGGATAGATGTCCGCAAAATAATATGTCCCATTCAAGATATTTTTTCAAGAAAATATTGGTAGTAATTCCCCCATTAGCTAATATAATATTATCAAAATATGCTACAAATTATAAAAGAAACAAAACTAATTAAAGGTGCATGCAATGCAAGCAATAAAAAAACTGGCGTATATTATTCATTTATATATCTTATACTTTAAATTTTACATAAGGCATACTTTTAGTTCTTTAACTTTATAAAGTATACATTTGGTCCTATAATTTTAACACCGTTAATATTGCCAACAGAAAACGTTGATGCGGCGAATTCAAATGATGACTAATAGCATTTAATTAAATAAATTTTATATATTCTTCAATTTAACCATATTTTAAATTTAAGCTTAATATCATTTAATTACATATTCATCACTTAAGTTTACATTGTTATCACTTGAGTTTACGTTTTCCTTTAGTAAAATTAACGGTGTTAGAATTATAAGACTAAAAGTATACTTTATAAAATTAAAGGACCAAAAGTATATATCATGACTAAAAATATACTTTAATCTATCTATATTAATTAGTACATTGATGGCTTAATGGGCCTTTAATTATTCTAACGATAAAACATTGTCTTTGGTCTTGCCAGGAAAAAAATAAACAGAAAATGGAAAGCAAACGTTCGGCTGCGTAATGAGTCGATATAGCCCAAATTGCTTTTGTATTGACTCCGAACAATCTCTTCGACCGAACAATAAACTCTGGAAGATATATTGTGAGTGAGGAGGGAAAACAGCACATATATATATATATAAAACGAAAAAGAAAAAGAAAAAGAAAAGGCAAACAGGCGTCAGTTATATTGGGAAATGGTTAAACTCAAAGAATCAACACTTGGGAAGATCCGCTGGCGGAGGAGGTAACTTCTGGTTCGGTTGCTTTCCATCCAGCACAATCCATACCATCTTCAACCCCCAGCTCAGATGCACTTCGAAATGGCAGTGCATAAACCACGCTCCTATATATTCATTTGCATCACAAAAACGTAATATTAATATTAATCAATGAAACATTAGTCACCCAATTTTGGAGTTGAATGAGTTGTAGTGTAATATACTGACCTGGATTATCAGCGAAGAAACGAATAGCTACCCATCCACCAGATGGCACTCCCACAGTGTTCCTTTCCACTGGGTCCACAAGATTATAGTTAGATGGGTCTTTCTTGGGGTCGAAGTTACCAAAACCCTGCCCAACCACATAGAAGTTATATCCGTGCAGATGGAGAGGGTGACTCTCTGCTCCAAGAATACTTGTGTCCTGCATTATCAGTTCCACACTCGTGTTGAACGGAAGCACCACCACTTTGGTACCATTCATGACCATGGTGTTGTTGGGAGGGGTGCCCGTGTAATTAAAAGGAATCAAGGGACGGCTTGGGAAATCAGTGGTGAAAACCCCGTTTGATTTCCTTGAATAATAGGACTGTAGGATTGCTGTGGAAGGCATTGCGAAGGATATGTTATTGACGGAAGCAGCGAACTTGGTGCCATTAGGGCCTTGGCAAGTCTGGTTTTTAGGACAGGGGCTGCTTCCGAGGCCTACAGTGAAGAAAAAGCTTTTGTCTACAGTTTGAGGGACCTGTGGCTTGTTTAAGCTGCGGAATTTAGAACTGAAATTGGCAGCATAAGAAGTGTCGTTTATGGCAGGGAGGGTTGGTCTGATGAGAGGAGAGGATTTTGAAATGCCTTCGTACTCGAGTAAACCTGCGGTGGTGGTATTATCGAAAGTGCCGAGGCCAGTGTTATAAGGTCTGGCTGCCATAAGGAAACGGCCATTTGGTGGGTTTCTTTTAGCTTTCAAGGGACGTTTGTGGTCTGCCCTGGCCCTATGAGAAGTATGTCGGCTTTAAATGGTTTCACGTAAAGAGCATCGGCTTCCACTGTTGTGAGGCTGTGATTTGCTATGCTGAAAAAGAGCTCATCGTTGAGTGCAGCGTTGATCAAACGGAGGAGGTAAGTTTTCCCTGGCTTCACCTTCAGCTTGAAGGTTTCTGTAAGAAAAAAAGAAAGCACAAGCGTATACTTTAATTTTCAGCTGAAGCAAGAATTTTGGTAGTAAGTATTACTCGTACATACCTTTCTGAGAGCAATTGTACAGTGGGCCAGGAAGTCCATTCAGGGTGTGTGCATCAGATACATTAGGGCCACCACCATTCTGAAGAGCTTGGCTTATTACTGCCTCTGTATCTGCATTCCACCACTCACCTGCGATGGAAAAAAAAGCTCTTAGCACCCGGAAAGGGAAAAAAGGTCGAGTCAGTATCTGTGAATAAAGGCGTATAGTATATATTTTAATTGGGAGTACCAAACAAGATGGGGATTTCCTTGTAGGGCTTGGCAAAAGGGTAAGAAACTCCAGGCTTGGGAAGGATGATAATGGGTCCATAAAGGGTAGCTCTAATCCATGAGATGTGAGCGTGCCAAAACAAAGTACCCCTTTGGCCAATTATTGTGAAGTTGTAAATGTAGCTCTGACCCGTTTGGATTGGGCACTGAGTTATGTATGCTGGTCCATCTGACCATTGGCTTTGAAGTTGTCGAATCCCGTGCCTGTCACCAGCATGGAAACAGTAGCCAAAATAAAGCATGTATATGTTGATCACAATCATTTCAAGTTGATACTACATGCATGCTTACCAGTGGATGCTAACGTTGTATTGAACACGGTTAACTACTTTAACCACAACTCGGTCTCCCTCTCTGGCAACGATAGGAGGCCCAGGGAACTTGCCATTCACCGTTAGCATGCTCTTGGTGTGGCACAAGCGTGTCACATTTTGCATTATTACCTGTTAGGATCCAACACCAGATATTGTCAAAATGATCTTACTCATAATTGAGAGGAAAATGGCTATCTTAAAATCATCATACTAATAATGACTATTCCAGACTAAGAAGCATACATCAAAAGTATAGTGTCTTGTTATTGGTCCATGCTTTGCTGCAGCCACAACGCCGGGGAAGAAGCTAAGGGAGGTGACAGCCAGAAGAAAAGCTCCTAAATATGCAGCTGAAGGACAAAGCAAAGCACCCATATCCTTGACTCGCATGTGTGTCTGTCTTTTGAGCACTCGATACGGAAAAGAACTAGGAGTAGTATGACTCCCAAGTTAATTAATTACTCAAAGTGGAGTGCCTCGTCAGAGCGGAAAACTTTGCTTCTTATAGTGAATCAAAAGGGAGTGTTGAGTCGATTAGGTAACTGTATGTCTCACAAAAGTATGAGGGGACCCAGTTAACCCCAATTGGAGTGGTGTAAAAGTCAATTTAATTGGGCCTTGATCTCCTGTCTGATTTGGACAATCATTTTCCTAATCCAATCAAACCATTTTCCTTTAATTTCCATCTCCCTGAATTAACTCTAGATTAAGTTTGCTAAACTGAAATTACATGTCTCGTACCTACAGCCAACCGATTTATGTACACCACCCACCAAATACGAACAAGTTCTATCTCAGCGTCGTGTTCATGACGTAGTCCCGCGGGCGCTCAAAATTGAATATACATTTAGGATATTAAGCTATAAAGTAACTTGAATAACAAGTGAAACTCAGATTAATGTGATTGTATTAGCACTTATAGGGGTGCTTATGTCGAAGATTTTTTTTTTTTTTTTTTTTATTGGACAGCGAAGATTATTATATTTAATACGTAGTGTTAACATTATATATATGAGTGGATATGTTAGTAGTTGGCGGTGGCGTCTCTTGCAGCCAGACAGTTTCAACTTTCAACCCAAAGGCGAGAAGAAGACGACATTTGACCCACCTTTCTTTCAAGCAATAAAAAGAATGGTAGCGATAACGTTAGTTTGCCATGATCTGTTATTACCAATAAAACTACTTGGAGAAACTGCAGGACCTATGAAGTCGAAGTAACCTTAACATTGTCCAGATTCGTGATTTATTGAATTGATCTCCTGACGTATAATTAGGGGTGGAAATAGTGGGCACTTATCGGTATTTTCTCTATTTTAATCATAGACTTAGGGCGCAGTGCTTGTTTGTTAAAAGAATGACTGGAAGCTACGCTTTTATTTAAAAGTCTGAATATATATATAGGCCAGATCTATTTTGTTAAGCGCCGACCTATAGACCTTCGCGCCTTACTTATTTAAATATTAAATAAATATAATTATATTTATATCATATAAATAAGATAATATTTATTATTTTTCATTATTATATTATAATTTTAAGATATATTTGTGTAAATTTTGATAGGCTTAAAATATACAAAGTCTATTTATGGTCTCCAAGACCCCGCAATATGAGCGCTTTTTTAAAGCGCCATATTGTAAGTAGGCTGTTAAAAAGGCTTCAGGCTTGACCAGACTTTATGAAGGCTCATGCCTCGAAGATAAAAAAATGCATTTAATTCGCAATTGCTCAGCGCCCTACCCCTATTGCGGGCGGTGGCGGATCTTCCTTATGACAAGGGGGGGCCATGGCCCCCTCAAAAAAAAAAATTCTTTAAAATTTTTTAATGGAACTTTTTTTTTTAAAGTGTAATAATACAAC
This sequence comes from Acacia melanoxylon, assembly GCA_019022615.1. Taxonomy (NCBI): domain Eukaryota; kingdom Viridiplantae; phylum Streptophyta; class Magnoliopsida; order Fabales; family Fabaceae; genus Acacia; species Acacia melanoxylon. Next base: position 10,186,526 of record JAFJYJ010000019.1, on the reverse strand, counting down.
TTTGGCCCCCCAAGTAGTAAAATTAAATTTTGGCCCCCCAACTTCTTCTTCTTCTTTTTTTTTTTTTCTACATTTTTCCCTCTTTTTATATCTTTGGGCTTATAATTCAATCTTTGTTCTATGTGGGGTCTTGTATGATTAATGTTAATTTTGTCATTCTTTTCTATATTTCATTCTAATTACCTGAAATTTTTTAGCTTATAAGTGAATTTACTTTTGTGGTGTATCCCTTACTATACTTTTACCCATTCTACACTACACTTGTAGATGAAGTTAATTGACTTAATTTCATGAATAATATTTTTTTTTTCATTTTTAATGCATTTAAAATTTTCGTTAAAAAAAAAAAAAAAAAAAAAATTGGGGCGCCGCCCCGAACCCCCGAATCCCCACCACTATTTGGCCCCCAAACTTTTCCTCCAAGTTCCGCCATTTGATCAAAGCCAAATTTCCCATTTAAAAGTTTGCTGCGGTGCCTGGCTAAATTTTTCCATGCCTACCTATAATTACCTCACATTTCAAAGGAGAGAGGGACTTAACAATTCATCATGAACGTGTCAAGTTATATGGAGACAATTATCATGAAGAATCCAGTTTAGTTATTGTTCGATTACGAGTAGCCGAGGATGATTAACGTGTGTTTCTCCTGTAGCTTTCAACTAATTACTTAATTAGCCAGTCTTACCGTATTTCACACATAACTAATTAACCATGTTTGGTACGCTATCTGGCTGCAGTTGATGAGTTAATCTCATATGAGGCATAATCACAACTAAATATATATTGAATTATTGATCAAAAGATTTCAAGGCAGGGTTGATTTGAACGTAAAGGAAGCACTTCTGAATCCCCTTATTACTCCCACTATCAGTAAACTTGTTAGAATCGAAGCATATACTTTAATTTGTATATCAGCATTCGTAACTGAATGACATATATGGCGACATTTTATGAAGGAAAGAAATTTCAGAGAACAACTTGGTTTAATGTCCATAACGGGCACCGCTGCATGAAAATCAGTCTTTGGAAATGTACACGCCTTTTGCCTAGTGAAACTCTTCAGTAATATTTAGGATTCGTAGTAAAAGGAAGAAGAGTAACGAAGATTGATCCTAGTGAGTTTAGATTAGAGTATACGGAAGATAGAAGTAGCAAGAAGGGTCTACCAGGTTAGCATCACGTTCCTTTCTCCCTCACGGTGGGCCAACGTTGCTTTCATAATACTGCTTGCCATTTTTGGCAAATTTCTTTATGAACTCGCCATTATATTCTTTCTTCCCACTTCTAGGGAAAAACTCACCATTATGTTGTTGTATTACCTATAGAAGAGCAGTTTTGCAAGATGCAGAAAACTGAGAACCCCTACTACGTCTGAGGGGGGAAAAAAACCTACTACGCATGCGTAGTACGTACGTATGTGCTGCAATCATGATCCGTACGCAGCTCTCAGTGTATGGCGAGGAAAGGGGAGGGTTGAGTTGGATTATGTAATGTTGTTTGTTAATTATCATCATGGTTATACAGTTTTAGGTGATAAAATTTAAAAATCTTAGTTTACAGAACCTTTATTTCAAAGGATATACTTCGTACAATTAATATGGAATTATTTGTTTCAAATACTTGTTCAATGCTTAAAGCCATTCCTGTTATCGAAGTGCATGAACTTGTTAGTAACTGAATTCCTAATTAGTGGCATGATCAACAGTTTCATTTCAAAATAATTGGTGCAGATATTATTCAGGTTGAGGGTGAGGGAAGATATGAAATAACTTAACAAGGGGTGGTGGATATGTCCAAGTCAACACAACCTTTCCCACTATTTTGAATGAGGCAAGATCAAGACGCATCCAACTCTTCTCAACACGTGGAAACAGGCCAGGCCAGTCTCACTCTTAACAGGCCAGACCTATTATACTAGGAAGTGGTCTGAGCCTGGCTTGTAGCCTGTTACAGGCTTATATTTTGGCCTGAGCCTGGCCTGTGGCCTGTTAAGAGGCCTGTATTTTTAAAAATCTTGTATTTAGACTAACAAGCCACAAGCCTCAATGAAAAATAGGCCTACTGTAAACAAGCCGAAAACAGACCTACTATAAACAGGCCAAACACAGGCCTACCTTAAACAGACTTTACATAAATTATTCCTAATGATGGTTGAATCAGTTCAGTTGCAGTTCGATTAATATACTGATAAGCCATTCTAGAATCATGTAATGTTCAACAATTATTATATCTAAACTGACAAGATACTTTTTATAGCAAGGCATATATATTGTTTATACAATACAAGTCTAACAAATTAAAGATGAAAATTTTCATCAGCAAAATAACAGAACAACAGGTATAAAATGACATCAATACAAGAATTGTTGGTTCTATACTTCTACACAATAAAATAACCATCCATGCGATGGATGTTTTACGAATCCAATAGTTGGATCTTCATCCAAAGCTATGGATGTTCTTTCATTGAATGCCAGAGTATATTGAATCCTAAATTCAAACCCTTTCTATCAGATGATATATTTGTTTAATTACTGGTTTCAATTGAAATACTGAACAAAGTCACCTTTGCATGATTGGGGAACCTGAATCAAAGTTATGGTTGACGATGAGAGTTCCAAGTGAGTGTCCACGCAAGCATAATTATCAAATCCCACACAATAAGATGAACCTTGACTACACCTAACCAAGTTACCTACTCTCATGGCAATAGCTGTATTTAACCTTTATCACTTCTTTGATTAGTTAATTTAAACTTTGTTCATGATTTATAAGAACTGAAATCTTGTACTCATACTAGTCTGACTTAAAAATGCAAAACAATAAGACAAAACAAATAAGAACAAGACACTGTTAACACGCCCTGGGAATCGAATTGCAGCACAAAAGAGAAAAGAAGAGAAGCACCAAATCATGGAGAACTAGTTACATCGTTCAAATAATTAATCACCCCAAGTGAATTAACATCAAAACCCAGACTATCATAAAGCACTACTAATGATTCTACTGGTACAAGATCTAACTATATAGTTTCCGTCGAAATCAAATAATTAAAGGGGCGTATGGTCAGAAATTATTTGAAAAAGATTCCACCCCTAACCACAATCCTTCCAATAGCAAGTGATTTCCTCCAAAAGAAAAAAATCACTACTATGCAAAATTCAACCCCTACCCACTGCAAATAAGCAAATCATTAAAAGCAGAAATGTAATGATAACCAAATCAAACCAGCAGAAATGTACAAGGAAGATTAAATAGAAGCTTATGAACAAATTTATGATTGCAGTAGAATTAGTGACTAGTGAGAGAGATTTACCAACAGAAGCGAAGAACAGACAGAGACAGAGGCTGAGAGTGAGATCCTCGCAGGCTCTCACTGTCAAGAACAAGCCGCTGTCGCTCGCAGAAGCTCGCCGGACTCGCTCGCTCTGTGCAACTTGAAAGAAAGAAAGTAGAAGGTGAATCGCGGCTTGATGTGTGTTGCGCCTGTGCTCACTGACGAGGACGACTCAACGAGCTGAGATCCTAAGACGTGCAACGGCCGACGGTGAGGACAGTGAGGTCGAGATCTGGATCGTTTAGGGTTTTTTTTTGCTCAGAATCGTTTCGGGTTACACACACTGTCGAGGCGGAAATGGAGAGCAAATGTGAAATGTGAGTAAGTGGCTTTTTTAAAAAAAAATTGCCTGGGCTTATTTTGAGGCAGACATATTTTAATTTGAAAAAAATTATATAATTACACTTTTACCCTCCTTAACAGGCCGGCCTGACAGACTTTACAGGCCTGTTCAGAGGCCTAGGCCTAGGCCTGTTAAGACAAACATGCCTTAAATTAGGCCTTGGTCTGGCCTTTTAGCCTGACCAGGCTTTTAACTATGGTAATTACACCCGGACTGGAAACCAGCGAACCGGCCTCGGAATCAGTCCGGTCTAGCATAGAAACCGGGGTTAAAGTCTTTTTTTTTCATAAACGTCGATTTTTTTTCTTGTGAAGAAGATTACAGAGAGAGATGGAGAGAAATAGAAGAAACAGATCTTAGATCCAGCGAAAAACAGAGCCGATGTGAACAGATCCGGTGAAAGAGATAACACTGCAAGAGAACGACGGTGACAGACTGAGGAGCGAGGAAACGATCTGAAGGTTGCACGTGACTTCACATACATCAACGATGTTGTGAAAGGGTGCGTGGGGGCGTTGGACACGGCGGAGAAGAGCACTGGAAGTGAAGGGAAAGTAGTGATGGGGCTGAAGAAAGAGAGAAGGAAACAAAAAAAAGGAGGAAGAGAGCAAGAGAAAGTGGCGATGGATCTGAAGAAGGAAAAAGAGAAGGAAATATAAAAAGAAGGAAGAGAGAAAGAAGGAGGGGTGAAAGCTTTTCGAACACTGTTACAGTGGAGTTTCATTCATTTAGAAGCCACGCGTACTGTCAAGTCAGTTTTTACTAATGAATTCTGTACTGTATTTAGTATTTACTTTGGTATCCTTCATACTCCATGTGTATAGACTATAAGTCTATGACTATAGAGCAGTACGTAGGAGCATCATCACAAACTTTGGAATGCTCAGTCTTGGAATTGGAAATGACAAACTGGTAGTAAGAAAAATTTAAAATCAAAAAGTAAAATTTAAAATAGATTAAATTATTATTAATATTTCAGTGGAGAATTATTTTTTTATATTTCATATTAATAATTATGAAATTTTCATTTCTCACCAGTTTGGTACCGGTTTGATCCCAGTTTGACTCCGGTCTGACCCTAACCCTTAACCCAGTATCCTGATCGGTTCAATGACCAGTCCGGTTTTAATAACCTTGCTTTTAACAGGCCAGGCCCCTGGCCTATTTCCACTCCTAACACCATCCCCGGCCACTCAACCTGCTAACCACGTGCGTATACCCCAATCACGTCTCATATTCTCCTCTCCTCCAATCTTGATCCGTGGTTTCCCATCAATGGCTATTATCTTTCCTTTCGTTTGTTGCTATGCTCTTCCTCAATGGCTTCATCAGCTCCTTCATGCCGCTCTTTGAATTGAAGTATTAACTATTAAGCAATGACCCACAAAAATATTGAATCAACAATTGCTTTGCAAAATGGTTGTTACATGTCTGGACTTACTAAGATCTCATATCCAATCTGATTTTGTACGGGCATTTTACAAATTTACAGTCACAGCCGTGTATCTACTATGTGATCACGTGGAAGAAAAAAGCCCCAGCCTTCTTTCACCTCATAAATAATCGCCCACATCCTTCAATACATCATTTAACATATGCTTTGGCTTTTGCCCATGTCAGCAGACCTTTGCATCAACCGGGGGCAGCTAATGAAGCAAACAACTGAAAAAACAGAAGATTCAATGCCTATAATAAGGATACAACACAAGGGATAGAGAGCCAGGTCGGAAATCAGTTAAAAATAAATGAAATGGATACTTACAAAAATATCAAAATTGAGGATCATAAGAAAAAAGGTTTTTTTGTTCATCAGTTGGATTAAACAGCCATCTGCAAAACAACCATGCTGCACCAACCACAGATAGAAGAGACAATATTGCCAAAAACCCAAAATGAGAAGGGTCATTTGCAATTATGGCAACTCCCAGCATTATAGACTCTGCCAAACTAGCAACAGCAACCTCTGTCGTCCCTATGAGATTTGCTTTGGATGATGGGATCCCCGTCTGAATAATCTGAGCACCAACAACATCATATGACATGTGTCCTAACCGTGACAATATCTGCATGCAGAGGCACATAGAAAACATTTGGTGAACAAAATGTTGCCATTTAATTTAGCAGAGAGCTCCTCTTTTGAAAAATAAAACATGGAATAGGGAATTTCAGACAACTTGAAATAGGTCCAATTCTTGCTTGCCAAAAATTGCACATAGAATTTCAAATTGATAATTCAAAGAATCTGATTACAGGTTTCATCAGAACTATCTACTTCCATATTACATTATCCAAAACTATTTCAGTATAGACTGAACTTGGATCTCTATCAATTATGTCCACTTGCCATGATTTAGGCTCTTGAGCTGCAGCAAGGCTCCTTGTATATAGGTTTTAACGTGAATGAATAGTGGCATAATAAAATTACTAAAACGACTTACAATCAGTGACAAGAAGATAAGAAGTGGCCTTTGTTGGGAAATCGATCCACTCCAATATACAGCTATAGCCATGCTGAGAAGTAAAGCTTGAAACACCAATCCAACAGCCCCAGCCTGGATAAGAGAAAGCCTTCTTTTTATTTTTTTTTTTTTTAAAAAGTGCATGCATGTTAAGTTCTCACACTCAATTGTCCAGTAAAAAGAAGCTGAAGAAGGAACCTTTAAAATGCCAAATTGTTTGACCAGAGTTGAAGACACAAATGTCGCGGCAACACCCATAAAAGCACACAATCCGCTGAATCCTCCAATGATAGAGGGATGTAATCCTGTTGAAGAATCCAAGTAACATGTTGGGGTTAGCATTGGTTTCAACGAGAGGGGGGTGGAGGTAAACAAACTTGGAAAAGCAACATTCATGCACTTGATGAGCTAGTTCTTCTCACAACTCTCTACAAGGTATGGATCTCATAATCAGAGATGGTACATTAAAAAAATAGGGCATATACTTTGTTAGTTTTAACGAATAAGTGTCAATAACTCTTTTTAGGGTCTGATTACAAAAGTTTTCAAAAAGGTAATTGCTTTGTCATTAATGAGAGACAGACATCAATTCTTTAAAAACTTGAATTTCAATGTTTCACTCTTTTCTGCACCACAAGATTTGGTCCGTCAGAACTCAAATGAGAAAGTCTTCTCCAAAGAAAGAGTTTGTTGAAGGTTTACATACCACGTTGTGTTAAAAATGCCGTCATCAAACTTCCTGGGCCAAGAACAACATTGAAGTATAGGAGCACCCACGCAAGACTTGCAGGAAGAACTGGCTGTCCCAGATATTCCTTCCAGCCCAGCTTTATGGCTTCTACACCTTTAACAACTGGTTAACCAGGAGACAATTAAGAAATTGAAAATATCTGATAAAACCAGATGATTAGATGATCCAACAAAGAAACTCTACTTTTATGTTTTGTAATAATAAAAAAAAAAATCACTATAAATTATACCGATATTGTAAGCATGTGGCCCAGAATCTTCAGTGCATACTTTGCAACAAGTTTGTGAAGATTTAGCCCGGTCGAGAACCCCAGTGGAGAGCTTGTTGGCTAACCATGTGAGTGCAATCTGTAAATTTAGAATGGAGGGTGAAAACAAATCCATCTTCCAACCAATAGAAGTAGTAATGGAAAAAATAAGGAAAAGAAATTACCGTAACAGGAAGTAATCCCATCATTAAGCCAGCAGCAAATTTCAAGCAGGTTGCTGGATGAAATTTAGAAAGAAGAGCTCCAAAAAGTGATGCCCCAACTATCTGTAAATCCACATTTCATTAGTCTCTCCACAGTAAAACTGATTCTATACCCTGAGAAGTGAGAGCTTGTAATTATATACACTGGCTGATCAACTTAGAATGATAATTTGGATAGCTATCAAATACCTCACACATGAGATCAATTCGATTTAGTACTGCATTAGCCTGTGCAAGTGCAATTGGCCTATTCACTCCTGCCAGCTGTCAAAAGAAACCATGACAAGGATTAGAGCAATTTTTTAAACAGAATAAGTCCGGAAAAAGGGAATGAGTGAAGTTCTTAATAAAATTACCAATACAACCCAGTCACGTTCATTTGCAACTCCCACTGCAACACCACACAGCCTTTCGATAGCCCCAGCTAAAACTAAGGCGACAAACCATGGACATAGAAGCATGGAAGTCACAGTGGTAGGACGAACAGAATGGGCATGAATGATCATCGTCGCAGACAGCAACTGTGCAGCCGCCTGGCAACAGCAAAAATGATAAAATTGATTTTTTTTTTGGGAATTCTAATGTCCTGCTTGACTTTGTACTGCTTATAAAGGCTCACCTGAATGACATTCAAGCAGTTATATGCAGATACTCTGGGAAAATGGTCCATAAATTTCCCAACCAGGGGGCCTCCAACAATTATAGCAACTTTGGCGAAAAAACCCATTACCGCAACAGGTAAAAGGCTTGGGTGAATCAAGGCAATGGCAGAAGGCCAAGCAAAATTCCAAAGCTGTTCAACAAAATTTCCAGCTATGCAGTTTGCATAGAAAGCTGAAAAATATATACCCTTCAAGTAAACAGCTGCTTTAGATAATTCAAGCATTCAACTTCAAGATCATCAGTAGATGTCTAGGACAGAAGATTCAGATTAAGATTATCAAACAAGATTGAAAAGGCCGGCAACCATCTCTTGGACACAGTGTTCAAAATCAACATGTTTTAGTTTACCAAGGGAAACTTCAGTTTATTTAACTCAATATGACAAATATCACAACCTACTCAAGCATCACAACGACTTGATTGGAGTTTGTAAACTTGGGAAGTGTCTCACCGTATAATGCAGCTGGGTGAGCTGGTGTAGCTGCAAGGACATGTTGCTCTTCTTCCGACAAAACCTGTAGAGAAGACCAGATTAAGATGACAAACAGTAAGGCAAGACTCAAGAATACTATATATGAAGAAAATAGCATACAGGTAATGCTGTCAAGAGACTATCTACATATGTGCCTTCCGTCAGTAGATTCAGGGTCTCAGACTCGAGTATATCAGAGTTGAGTTTAACTATTGGCACCGGACAATTAGGTTCAACAGTTGATGACTCCCCTTGAGCCTCATCCGTTGTGACATGATCCAATTGTATGTCGGTATTTGTTATTGAACATCTTGAACTTAAACAGTCAAACCTGTAACCGAAATGGGGAATGAGAGAGGTTTTAACGATGTTTGATACTAGAACAATTAATTCAGAGTCAAAATTTGAAATGGCATCTATATCGTTCATCTTTCAAGTCACATACCCAAAATCCAAGTTCTATTGAACATGAGCTATACTCTTAGACGACGTATCAACACAATACAAACAATCAAGTAACGTTTCATCATTCATGATGTCCAAATTATCCTCACTCAGCTGCCCATTCATTTCATTATCCGTAGTTTACACAAATCCTATTGAGAGGAATGAAAAATAGAATCGGGCCCGATGGTAGACTTACTACGCAGAAGAAATAATGTCTATAATGCTAATTAGGCCTCAAAAAAATGTGATTATCCTGTCCACCCAGCCTTTGAGAAAATTCAAAGAAATCAATAGCAATTTTTTCCATCCCCCGACCCCGAGTCTCAAATCGGGCAGAAGAATAACGGCTCGCCGATAGATATCTTATCTGAAGAAGAATAAAACGGATGAAAGAGCATTAATCCCCAAGAAAGGGCGTACCTATGAGAGGCACGGGGATGATTCAAGTTCAGCCATCGGCTAGAAGGGAAGCGATGGCGAATTCGAGCGGAAGACGGCGACGATAGAGAAGCTTGGAGAACCGAAAAATTGAAAGAATAGCTAGAGAGGGCGGCCGTAGCAATAACCATGGATTCTGCTGCTTGTAAAACTTCAAGCTCCTAAACTTGAAGGACCCTATGGGATTTGACCCACTCATGCAGTCCAGGAAAATCTACGAAAATCCTTCCGTACTCTCCACAGGAAAGCTTCTTTGGGTCAAATTTCACTCCTCAACAAGCCAACCATATATTGGTCGGCTGTTCTACTTGAGATGGGATTTCAGTGAAGAAGAGGTTGATTAGAAAAACAAAGGCCCCGAGGCAAAGAAAATGGATAATGCGCAGCGAGCGTTTGAAGGCAATCTTATCTTGGCGATAGAGTTTTCTGCAGAGAACTTGGTTGGAACAGTTACTTTACTGACTCTGCTGTTATGCTGCCGTGGTGTCTTGGGGGGCGGAAAGTTCAATTGGGGTTTCCATTAGTTTGGTGAACAAACCAAACCCTTGGGCTGGCTCTTGTATAAGTTATCCACGTGGCACTCATGTCCTATCCTTAGGCACAGTCACGATCTACGTGACACCCTCGGTTTTGCGGAAACCACTTTCGGTGGCACCATCTCCCTGTCTGATCTGGGCCGTCCAGATCAGATTTGGACGGTCCAGATTTGATTTTTTTTAACTGCTTCTTTTTAAATAAAAAAATCGTTTTTTAAAAAAATGTTAGTTAAAGGATTATCTTTATTTTAGATTCTCTACCCATTAAAATAATTTTTTATAACAAAAATAGAAAATAAAAAAAAATAAGATCTGGATTGCCCAGATTAAATCTAGACGGTCCAGGGAGGCTGGGCTTACCCTGCTTATCCAAAGGATAGGCATGGTAAGTGGTTCCCAGTTTTGCGTGGGGAATTTCTCTTCTTAAGCCAGGATATTCTATTTCATCACATTCTTTTGGTGAAGACTAATCAAAAGTTTGTTTTAAGATTGAATTTAGGCGTACGTTTTATATTTTTGTCAGCAAATAGATTAATTCCAAAATTTACATAGATATGTATATTTGATAGTTATATTCTTTAAATGCTATCTCAATTTTCTGGCAAGAAAAAAACTATTTTAATTATGTTATAATTGAAAATACCTTATTAGGCCTTATCAAAAAATTAATTGGCTAAAAAACCAGCTTTTCTGCGCCTGGAGGAGGAAAAGGGAATTGGAAGCGTGGCGTTTTTGGGGCATGCAGGATCGTAGCGTAACGAAATTCCATGAGAAGAAATGGATACGTTAAGACTTCTCTAGAAGCTTTGGGGAATCAGAGGGGAGGCAACGGTCTAAATTGAGATTCTTATCTTTTGGGCCTCACCTTCTTTCGCCCTTGTATCTTTTGGGCTTTAATATTCTAAGTTGCTCTGTTGGGCTGTTACACTGCAATGAAATTATGTATGCAGTGGACGAGGAAATCACCATTTGTCCAAAATAAAACGAGGAAAACACCATTAAAAAAATAAGATGCTTGTTGTTCCTTGTTCGTCCTTTGGGGGATATTCCAAGAAAAAAAAAATGCTTGTCTTTTTTTATGAAATAAGATCATTACGTATTTTTTTCGTTGCAGGTACCAAGGTTTTAACAGTTTTTGATCTATGTTTACCAATTGTACATACTATGTATGTGGCAATAATTTTTATAGGAAAAAAAATAAAATGTTTTAAAGATATATTTAGATAGAAGGAAATTTTTTTATTTGTAGTCATATTTGATATAATTTATAAAAGGGTCAATTATCAATTTTGTCCCTGAAGTACACGCCCAGGAGCAATGTTGCCCCGAAAGTCTACAAACGTAACAATGTTACCCTTCCATTAACAGCCTTAACGGTCAAACGTTAGTTGACCGCTTTATGCTCACGTGGATTGTCTACGTGGCATCTTTGTCACTTTTTTGGGTTAAGTAGCAATTTTGTCCCAGAAATACATGCCTAAAAGCAATTTTACCCCTCCATTAACAACCTTAATTAATTGTATTTGACACTTTTTGTAAGCTTTATTCTTTCAGTCATCTCTGCTTACAATGCATAAGAGGTTTGTTAATTCTACAGGCAAGTTATTATTGTTTGGAAAAATTCGTTTGAACTGTCTGTGACGTGCTCATTCGATCTTCTGTTCGGAAAACTTCGTTCTTATTTTTTTGTTTGATTTGTTCTAAACATTTTTTCTGAACAAATTCTGCAGGCGAGTGACTATTGTTTGATTGGGGAATGCCTGCAATGAAGGACGCTATGGGGGAAGAAAAAGTAGGCTATGTTTACTTTTTGAAATAAAATAATAATAATCGTCACCCCTACTCCCTCCTGTCATGATTATAATTATAGGACCGGATTGACTCTTTTTTGAAGAAATTAAGAAAACTAAATAATAAGACCGATTGATGTTTTTTGGAGAGATTAAGAAAGCTAAATAAGTTATTTAATCATATCATACGTTTTTAGACTTCTAGGGCAACATTGAGGAAAAAAATTTAAGGGCAAAATTGCTACTTAAAAAAGTGACAAAGATGTCACGTATACAATCTACGCGAGATAAAACGGTCAACTAATGTTTGATCGTTAGAAATTTATTAACGTAGAGCAACATCATTACGTTTGTAAACTTCGAGAGCAACATTGCTCCAAAAAAAAACTTTCAGGACAACATTACTCCTGGACATATATTTCAGAAGTAAAATTGATACTTAACCCTTTATAAAAACATTGAGATTAACATATTGTTGAAGAAAAAAAAATAAAAAATTAAATTAAAAAACAAAACAATAATGTTACATGACATAGGGTGTTTGTTTGAAATAGCGATCGGTAAGTAGTTTTTCAATTGTGATTTACAATATGCGAGGTAAATATGTGAAATAAGTTTTATTCTGATTTACCTAAATTGAAAATTCTAAAAGTGATCCCAATCAAATATAATAGTATATGGTTTCTTCACGTGAGAATGGGATCGCTACCCATTTGTTACAAAGAAAATTAGAGAAGGAAAGGGAGGATCTCAATCTTCCCATAATTTTTGGGTGTTTCATGTATGTAAGATTGATCAAGATCTTCCCAGGTGGTCCAATCTTCTCATATTTGAGGGAAGATGCTTTCCATCAAAAAATGGAGGAAAAGCTGCAATCTTACCAGGAAAATGTTTTTTCTTCCAAAATTGACCATGATTCTTCTTTTTCCCACTTAACCAACATCCAATTCTTCATACCAAATATCTCATTTTCCCTCAACTAACTTCATTTCCCTAGTATACCAAACAACTCATATTTTTAAAATTCCCTCCTAATCTTCATTTCCTTTCCTTTCTTTTCCTTCCTCAAATCTTCTGCATAACAAACAAGGCCTTAGAGATTAGCTATTCAATACGTACGCGAACAAACTCGTATGCTTATGCCTCCGACTCATTACGATAATCTCGTTTTAATTCTCAACTTTACACGACTAGACTACTAGTATTATTTTTCATTTTAAACAGATAAAAAGTGAGGAAAAATGAATCTGGACCGTCCATTGAAGGAGCTACGTGGAGGCAGGAGGAAATGCCCTAGTGGCGCCATTCTCCATGCAATAGGGGCACAGAGGCACAGAGCTCAGTCTCCAACCAGACACTGAGAAAGGGCCAAGACGGTGGTCGGATTTCTTTACATTTGCTCCAGCATGCGAGGCTACACGAGAAGGAGTTCCAAGGCTAACATCATGGCCCCTCAAATCGAACCCGCTGGTGCTCCAAAACAGGGCCCCTCTATTGATTCCGACACTTTTTATCTCAAACTCAAGCAATTGTGGGACTCCTACGGACTTGGTCTAATGTGAGTGTCCTAAGCTTGTTTTGTACATTTTTCTTCCTATATGCTCAATTCGTCTGTGATCTGCTCGGTGGAACTTCAGCTTAGCTTGGGAATAGTTTATTCCTCTTCTTGAGGGTTTTATCTCTATAAATGCTTTTAAAAATCTTTGCTTTATCATAATTTCCTGATTAACCCGTGTCTTTTCTCGTCCACTTGGCAGTATAAATGCCCGAGAAACTTCGCTGGACTTGTTCCTCTTTTACTCGGAGGTGACCAGAAGAGGAGGTTATCATCAGGTATATCTTGCCTTAAAAACTGACGTTGACTCTGTGGTTAATGTGTGTGAAATGTGCATGAGCCTTTGGCCCGGCTCTATATTAAGCGCGTTGGCCGCTCTCAAGGGATTTTTCTAATGTGCTATATGCACAAGTATGGGATGTTTGAATATGGTGTGACTCTCTGCGTTGTGTCGTCTGAATTTGTTTTCAGGTCAGTAGAGACAAGAAATGGGATGAACTTGTTTCTGCCTTAAAGTTGGAAGGCAGTCAGGCAAACTTACCTGTTCAGCTTGAAAAGTGCTACGCTCTGCTTCTTTACCAGTTTGAGCAACTCTACCACTACAGGGATCCAGCACATAAAGCTGCGACTAACCCCACCTTAGGTTGATCCAACACACCGATTTTTGCATTTTTTTTAATGACGTCCAGTGCATTACATATGTGTTTGGTATAGAGGAATGCTTCTTTAAAGTCCCTTGCTATGCGATTTACATTCACTACTAGCACAAGAATACGCGCGATTTTTGTGTCGCTGCCTTCTTTTTTATTTTAGTTGCGTCTGTAGTAATTTTTATCCTCAGAGTTCTTTTTTCCCGTCACTGTAGGTCTGCTCACAAACTCCATAAGCTCAGAGAGGAAGCGTAAATATGAGGTTAGATTGTTTGAATTAGTGGACGATGAAGATGGCGAGGTGGAGATGGAAACGACAGGTTTGATTCTGTGATCTATCATGGAATAATAAGCTTAGACATCACATCAGTCATTGACTTAGACTTTTTATGCAATATTTGGGATTGCATTGCAACTTAAAGCAGGGAGCGAGCTTGAAGAACAGAAAATGGTGGTATACACATCCCCAGATGACAAGAAAGTGAAGAAACGCCGAGGTGCTCCACGGGGACATAAAACTGCATATCAGATATTCATCAAGCAGGAATGCGCTCGGCTGAGAAGTTGTAAGGAAGCATCTGATCGCTCAAATATTTTGTACAAGGCCATTGATGCATGGAGGAATATGACTGAGACTGAGAAACAGGTAAATTGAGTTTGGGAATTGATTAATGATATCCATCAAAATTTGCCTTCATGTGAGAAAGAAAAGAGAGGAGACCAAGAAACGAATAAAAAAAGGAATGAATTGTCAATGAACCTAAAACTGTCGTTGTTAATTTTATTGCAGCCTTTTGTGGAAGAAAGCAGGAAGGAAAGGGAAAGGCTGATGGAAGCAAGGAAAGCTCAAGATCAGAATGTTAAGGCAGAAACTGATGCAGAGAACTGCAGTGATGGCTTAGAGCTTATAATCTGCGAAGAATCAGAATCCGAAGCGCCATTAACTGTTGACATGGGACACATACCAAGTAGAGCATGAGAGTAACTGATGTGGGTTCAGTGGATGTCTTAGGATGCCTTTTTGTTTTAGGATCTAGTAATGTATCAACTATCAAGTGAAGTTGTGTGCTGATATTTTTGAAGCTAGCTGTATAGTTGCTGTACATGTGTTTTTTGTATAAACCTTCTCTGTACAAACATGTGCTACTCAAACCAAGCTGCTAGCATGATGTATATATGAAAATCTATGAAATGAGCTTGGAAGGAATTGTACTTTTGGGATCTGAATTTGGGCCTCCTTTCCAAATATTTTTTCTTAACTGAAAAATGAACATGACTTCAATCATCAACCCCGTCACTGAGTGGTTCATCGTAAAATAAAGTGTATCATATTCATTCATGGAAACAAATACTCACACACACACACAGCTAGTTATTAGGAGATTGAAATCGACATTATCAAATATTTTCACCCTAAATTAGGTTTAAGTAAATGAAGGAGAGTTGTATTCAGTGTATTTTTTTTTTCACCTTTTTAATATTATGAGGGACAAAGTGCGCTATCATTATTTCATAAATGGGAGTTTGTTCGTGCAAGGACTTCTGGTAAGGTATACAAGTAGAATGTGCCAATGCATGTTAACAGTGGTTCATCTATGATGCTTGTGAGAAATTTAGCAGATGATAAAAAGAACAACTCCAAAATAGTGGTGCAATAATGCTGAGTGCTGACTGTGCTTTACTGACCTAGGATCAAGAGCATGGCTAATACTTCTAAGGTTTATTTCCTTAGCAGAGCAATAATGAAGATCCACGAAGATATATTTACTGTATTTTGCTTTTCCCCGTCTTGAATACTGTACACCAATGACTGATGAGGTTACATGGCAACTTATTTCTTTAGGGTTTTAGCCGGTTTTTGGATGGTCTTTGCTGGTATGGAGTTAGATACTCCCTAGATCTTTATTATAAGGCACCAACTAACAATTTTCACAAACCAATAAAAATAGTTAAAGTCAATAAAGTTGTCCTAAAATTTAAGTACTTTACAAAATTACCCCTACTAATTGCACTAAGCTCTAATATTATATTAATTATTACTCTCACCTACTACCTTCATTAAGGGGCATATATGAGAAAAAAAATAATTTACGCTCTTTGGAAACAAGCAAGTGTCTTATAAAAATGACCAAATATACTTGCTAGTTGGTGCCTTATAATAAGGATCAGAGGGAAGGGAAGTACTAATTAAGCTGATAAGTTTACATTATCAATGCAATCTCAGTTTTTAGTAAGAACTGTAAGATTTCTAACTTCTAAGATACGTTGCTATTAGATGGATGTGGTGCTGCTTATTGAACTCAAATGGAGACAATTTCAAGAATGAACTAAAGATCAGTGGGGCATATTTTGCGCAACAGAGTATATATATATTGCTATATATTTCGCAACTTTTTACCTTTTCAGAGTATTTTTCCCACGTGCTTGAAAATGACCAAGAAAATTATGATAATTAGAAATGGAGGGAACTGCAAGTTTTACATATTTACTGTCAGGTTCTCTAGTAAACATATGATAAATATATCTTGTTTATTTATAACAACACAGAATTGAGTCTCGTCAGAGAAGGGGACAAAAATCTTGAGTGATAATTTGATTGAAAAGTCTAATAACAAAGATATAAGAAGCTGTGACGAAATTAGTCCATTACAAATATGAAAGATGAAGAGGGATAAGAAAAAAGGTGAGCCATGATGGAAGCTACGTACGCATGTTGTTCTACAAAATTAATTTTGGCCATGCTTTCATGACAGTAAAGGGTTGAAGAAGCCAGTGGTACTTCAACCACACAGTTTAACTGATGGGAACTGTACGATAAGTGAGACTAATATCCCAAAACTGTAATAGAATCATAACAACAGAATCCTTCCCAGGCTGGCATCTTGTTGGGGGGTCCCAGGATTGCCAGATATAGCTTCTGTAACTTTGATCATCATCATCATTCTCACTACTCGTGGAACTTTCTACAGTTATTGTAGCAGCAGCATGATTTCCCCCTTTGATCATGCGCCTGTTAGATGATCAACTTTTGGTGTCATCAACTGTGGATATGTCACAGAATTAAGAAATTTCTGTGCTTAATTACGACTAGTTGAGTTGAGAATTGGGATTGAGTGGCCAAAGGATAGTCACATATATATAGAGTCACATCAACTTGGTAATTTGGTATTCTAACTTCCATCATGCTTCCATTTATGGGTCCAATTTTACCCATCAAGTTTTTGAGTCGCACCTTGATACTGCAATATTTTGTTCCATTCCTTAGTTCCCAGTTTCGCTCCTGTTCTTTTTTTCCTCTTAGATGATGAGTACTGTGAGTTGTGATCAGGACTTTTTGTCTCAGCCGCAGCTGCTGGCAAATAAAACGGCATGAATTGAATCATATTAAATAATGTTCTTCAGTTGTCATCATAATTTATATATTAGAGCGGTTGTTTCGTGGATAAGCATGTGATGAATTGGTTGCCAAGGAACTCACTCGTGCGGAGTTTTTAATTCAAAAAAGAAAAAAAGAGGCAGATCAGGCTCAATAATTAATTAGACAGACAGACATATATTTTTATATTCCTAGCAAGGGGTTTTAATAATAATTAGTACATATGGGAACAATATTTTGATAAGCAGTCTGATGTGGCCAATCATGTGAGGTCCCGGGAGACTACATTGAAAACGGGGTTGAATAATGAAATAAGACAAGATTAAAACGCGTTAGTTCCACCAAATCCCACGTTAATATAACTCCTGGCTGCCTTTTTTGTCTATTAGTTTGGTGCAAACCACAAGCATGTGTTGGTGCCTTTGTTTTTAGGGGTCGTGAGTGTTTGGTAACCTTTGAAAATATGGTTTCAAATCTCTTTTGTATAAATCAAAATAAAACTCATCTTACATACTTACCTTATAAATCGTAAAATATATTTTCTAAAAGTTAATCCAAACAGACATAATCCATTATTTTGACGAATCACACATATTTCTTGCCTAATTGAAAGGAAGGACAAGAGTATTAGTATTTGAGATGAGAGCATCGCTGATTCTTTAGCCAATAAAGTAAAGGGAGCATGGCTGATTCATGAATCCGTTAAGCCTAGTACAATCAAGATGGTGTGACTCAACCATTGACTTTTGAAATAGGAACCAGTTTCTCTACCTATCCTAAGATAGGTAGGGAGAGCTCTTCCTATTTGAACCGTCTAGATTAGATCTGAACTGTCTAGATTTAATTTTTTAATTTTTATTTTTTTTAAATAATTATTTCAATTGATGAGTAGAATCTAAAATAAAGATAATTTTTCAACTAACATATTTTTAAAAAAGGATTTTTTTTTCATTTAAAAATTGACGAGTTAAAAAAAAAATCTAGACAAATCCCGTATTTTAGAAAAACTCTCCCTACCTATCTTGGGAAAGATAAGTAGGGAAACCGATTCCTTTGAACTATTGGCCAATACAATTTTCAGTAATTTGACTGAGATATATTATAGCCACATGGAACCCATTTTGTGATTGTCCCAATGTTATTAAACCAAACCGGCCACTAAATCTGTCAGGATACTGGGTCAAAGGGTTAAGATCGAAGTCAAATCGGAACTAAAAGGGGCCAAATCAATGAGAAATTGAAGATTTTAGAGTTATTAATATGAAATTATACGGAATTATTATTTTTTTTTAAAAAAAATGTTTAAAAAATAGTGAACCGGATTGATGCCTTAACCAGAACATTTTATTGGTTTCCAGGCCAAACCGACTAATCCGGGTTTCAAAACCATGATGGTCCAATTGAAATCGATAATCCCTCAACATTAGATAAAATGCACCATTGTAAATATTTGTCTCCACTTAAAATTCATTTCAAAACAACATTCATCACTAATTAGCAATTTCACATCACCAATCAGCTTTGTGTTTTTGTGTCTGCGTGATGAAGGCTTGTAGATGTATCTTGAAAAGTATAATAACAGTACTAATTGAGTGGGAAGGATTTAAAATAGTACTCCGTAGTAGGAAAAAACATTTTAATTGTGATGAATAAATGAAATGGTAGGGTTATTATGGGGAGACGGGGTATCATGAATGGCGAAACGACATGGGCGTGCGTATATAAAGAAAGGGCAGCCTTGTAGGGGAGGGAGGCAACATGTGGACAGAGGAGTCGAGATTGTTGTTTGTCGCATGCGGTCACTTGGGTAATGGGTTAGCCTTCCTAATTACTAAATTCAAATCTATAATTTATGATGCAAATGCAAGAGTAGAAGGAGAAGGTGTGGAACGAGGAATGAATTGATCTTAGGATAAATATTTGGACGATTAAATGTATATTCATTAATTAATTTTTAAAAAATATTTAAGAGGTCAAGTGTATAAATTTTAAGATAAATGTATAAAAAAATATAATTTATATTAAATATTTCAGACTTTTTTATTTAGGGGATATGACCTCCCATTATCGCTATAAAGCTCCGTCATTGGTCTGTGTGGAGGAGGCAAAGGAGGGTGGATGTTCATAATGTGATCTTTTCGAGATTCCCTCCTCTCTATTCTCCATGCCACATGCCACATGCCACATGCCTCCCCTACCCCACTCTCTTCAATGTCGTATGTTTCTGTGTAGGGGCTGACCATAATTTAGGGCTAATGCGTGGTTAGCTTGCAAATAGGAGGACATTAATTAATGAATTAATTGAATAATAATAATGTAGTAGGAGAGAATAAGAGGAATGAGGATGAAACCTGGCCACGTGGCATTGGCATGTGACAGATACAGAGATTGCGCAGAAAGAAACAAAATGTTGAAAGTGGGGAGATGATGGGAAGTGGCATCCAAACAACCACATGCCTTCCATTTGCCTGCATCACGTTCTTATCCAATCACCTTTTTCCCCTCCTCCTCCTCCTCCTCCTCCCTCAACTTTTTAATTTTATCATCAATTCAATTCATACTCCATCCAATACTTGATCCTTCATCTACCTCGCCCTAAAGTTCTATATACGTATACGCTGTCACATACATGTTTTTTGATATTTACTTCAACCTGGAATTCATGGATTGGATTTGGGTGAGGCCGCTTAAGGATACAGGACAACGGAAATGACGAGTTTCACCCACATGTGACAATAACATATATAATCTTCCAAACACAGAATTATTAAAAACAAATGAATACTATTATGTTGCGCCAAATGAAAGTGAGACACCTTATCTTTCTATCTTTGCAAGCAAGTTAAGATGATTGAGCCAGCGGGGGGGTCTAAGTCTAATCTTATCCGAAAGTACCAGAGAATACGAGTATTCCTGATTAATTACTTTCTAACTTCCCATGTGTTTGATTGATTAAATGGCAATTGAATTTTAATGTTGGTTCACCCGAAAATTTGGAATACGGAGAGGGTGAGTGAGTGGTCGGTATTGCAGAAAAAAGAAGGCGAATTAGTTAGGAGTGCATATGAATAATGTTTTAGTAATTTTAGGACGGCAAGTGGTCCACTAGCCAGCCCCGTTGTCCAAAACAAATTGAAAATATCAATCAAATGAGCCTCGACTTTTTCTCCCATGTTACCTCTCCCTCTTTTCTTGTTGATTAGTCAAACTCTCTCATTTCTTCAACTGTTTGGTCTTAATCCTCTTCAACGAAACTTCCTCGCCTTCACCTCCATTCTCATTTTCGCTGCTTACAAATGCTATTCACGCTGCCTCCTAAACCGCATGTACATTTCAATTTTTGTCTTCATCAGTTAATTTTTTTTTCCCCCTCCGTACTCCCACTCTCGCCCCACCATCCTCCTCTCTCTTCCCTCCCTTCTTACAAATACTAATTTAAAACCAGATAAGCCATTTCACTTCGTTGCTTCCCCTTTCTCTCTCTATCTCCTTCCTTCTTGAAATCTTCCCTTCAACAGCCACTACTATATTGATCATCTGTTCCATTCCGTGACACCCTTGTTTCTTTCTCGCTGCGTCCACTCTAAAAACTTCACCATTTCTCTCTTTTGTTCCTTCTCTGGATTTTTATTCTCGATACTAGTCTGACTCTCTACAAGAATTTGAACGGAAAGGATTGATCTGTTTTTCTATATATGGCATCTTTTGAATCAATTGTGGATCCTATAAGTTCAGAGACGTACCAAGAAGGCAGTCAGAGAAAGCGAAGGAAAATCGGGCACCATGCCGGCAACGATCAGGATTCGCTCCCTGCGATTCCGTGGAGATCCGAGACGGAGCAGCGGATCTATTCCTCCAAACTCGTCCAAGCTCTCCGCCGCGTTCTTCGCCAGGGTTCTTCTTCCACGGCCAAGCCTCGCCTCAGGCGCGATGTTCGTGAGGTCGCCGACAGGGTTCTCGCCGTGACAGCGAAAGGCAGGACTCGGTGGAGTCGGGCGATATTGGCCTCTCCGCTCAGTCGGAGAAAGTTCCAGAGGCAGCATAAGAAGGTCAAGAAGGCGGCGAACGGATTGAAGAAACCAGAGGTTAGAAGAGAGAGAACGAGGCTGCCGGCCGTGCAGAGGAAAGCGCGAGTTCTCGGCCGGTTAGTTCCCGGTTGCCGGAAGGTTTCGTTTCCGAGTCTTCTGGAAGAAACCACTGATTATATTTCGGCCTTGGAAATGCAAGTTCGAGCCATGACAGCACTTACAGAGCTGCTCGGAGGTGGCTCGCCGGCCAATCGGCTCGGGCAGCCTCAACCGTGAAAACGTCGGAGACGAGTTTGACGACTGCGTTGTTAAGCCCAGGCTTAGGTGTTTTTTTTTTTTTGGTGGATTTAAAATTTAAATTCATGCATTTTAATGTGTATATGGTTTTCTCTTCCTCCTTTCGAGCTGAGCTCCACCATCACACTTTCTTTGTTAGAATTCTTTTGTTGAATTCGATATGAGCATTGAGCATACGTATAATATCCACCCAGATTCCTTTCCTTTACTCTTATTGTTTCGTAATAAAAAGAAACTTGGTAGGTTCTTTAAAATTACTCCAAAGTATTTCCGTAGAAAGAACCTGCAAATCAAATCATGCTTACAAGTTTGAGCTTAACATGCGCTCATATTAGGTCTGTTAACAAAAGGAATTAAAAAGAATCGGGAATGCTATTATCGCCACTTTTATTGTCATTTACGGGACTCTGGTGTTGGAGTCCATCAGGGATTCACTTTAACTTAGCTCAGCCTTCAGCCTCCTGTTGTTGAGGCTCTGAGCCTCGTCCAAGTTTGTCACCTCACGGGTTGAAAGAAGAGGCACCACCTTTGTTTGGATTCAGAGGCCGCTTGATCTTATGCTTGAAAATTCCATGTGCTGCATACTTACGCATATGTAACAACATATATAGTTATGAACAAAACTATTAAACCATATATATTGAGAATCTAACGACGCAAAGTGAGGTATTTTTGGAGCAAGATGAGGAGAGTATTTTGGATGCAGTGTGGATGTCCATGCCCCCAAAACACAAGGAGGAAGAGTTGAGGCAGGTGGTGAAACAGATTAGAAAGTAAGGTGAATTGATTGAAAGGTGGCCGGGAAAAAGCTTGATGGTGGAGCAATTTGGGATATTTGTGGGGTTCACGATGCCACAAGGTGTCTCAGATGGCCCACGTTATCAATTGCAGCCAACCCTTGAAGGACCCCACCCCTTCAGTTCCCACATTGGCTTGCATGTGACAACAATGTGAGCCTCACCAAAAACTCTTGCAGACACGCACAGTACTATTTCCAGAACCGACCTCTTCCACGCACATTCCCCATTCATTGCTCTTGCATCACACAAGTAAGGCCATGCCTGCCCCTAAAATATTCCAAAACATTTTAAATGGTGTATATTTGGCTTCAAACTATACGTGTGCTCTGGGATTTGAACATTGGTGACGCTATTTTGAAGAGTGGGTAAATTTGAGTTTTTATAAATAGGAAGGAAGGAGCTAGAGTTGTTGATAAATACTAGTACATGAAAATGGGAATGAAAAAAAAAATGATAGTGACAATTAAAGAGGGACACGTGGGGGAGCATGAGAATACAACTGTCAGGATTCAGATGGCGACATGCATATGACCAGGTGGCGATCCCATCACTAGGGACCGCCTACGTTGTGTTGGGGTGGGGGTGGGAGAAATCACATTATTTGTGCTCTTCCTCTTAATTTTGTCCATTTCCCCAGTCATCCCATTTCACATGCATCCATGTGCCTCCTTTATTAAAGTTTGTTTCTCCCTCCCTCCTCCCCCGTATTCATATTATTACAGAGACCACACAGCCTCCCTTCCAAATTTGAAGGCTCTATCAATTAAAATAGAGGCTCTTCATAACAGGTGTCCTCACTCACCTTAAAAAGGTAAAACATGTCCTCACATTCCCACTTAAAGCCCCCATTAAATAATTTCACCTTGTTTGACCCCACCCTTCTTTTCTTCTTTTAATATACTCTATCATTTTCTAAACAAATAAATTAATTCAATTAGTTATTTCTTTGTAAAATATGTGTATTGGTTTCCTTAAAATATCTTTAATCATTTTTTATTGGAAATACCCTTTGATATAAATGATAAATCTTTTTTATATGAGTAATTAATTGGGATAATTTGAAAAAAAAAATAGTATATATTTTATTAGATAAGATGGATTGAAGTCTTACTTACAAGTGGGATCAATGTAAACCTCCTAATGAACTCATAGGGAGGGGGTGTTATTTGTGAGAACACACCTATAATTATAATATAATCCTCTTGGGATAAGTAGCCAACGACTATTTTTATTTATCAGTACCTTTTTTGATCTTTTTGAAATGGGGTCACTTGGAAAATAGGTAGAAAATCATTGGAGAGGAGAAGTTTGGGGGAGGAAGCTATGTGTTGGTAGAAAAAGAAAAGGGAGCTTACGTGATAGTCATGATTGGTGTGATGGTTCGCAAAACTTAAGTTGAGTTGAGTCTTGTTCACTTTTGAGTTTTGAAGCACATGACATCCACCCAAATTCTCTCAAAAATCTAAAGCTTAGGACTTAAGGACCCTAAAAGCATCATCATTTGGGGTGATTGCGCCCTCAATTCACCCAAATCTCTCTCTCTCTCTATCTATACAGACATCTTGATGATGTGTTTTAGACATCTTGCTTTATTGTTAGATTAGTTTATTTATTAAATAATAATATCTAAATATTTCCATTATACCATTACTATACTAATTAATGGATATAAATATTTTTCATCTTGATAATTTGCGCAACCTCATGATTATAGGCGTATAAATGAAATATCCTTTAATTTTCTATCCAAAATCACCTTATACTCTGGACCACATTTTATTTTTGAAAGACACATTGTAGTACTACTTTAATATCATGCGGGAGATGATCGCTTGGATCAAGGAATGCACCTCTGCTTTCCATTTTTTTTTTCTTTTTAACATAATCATCTAAAATTCAACATCACTTGATTATATTCAAGCATTGTCCAACTCAACTGAAAGTAATTTATTTTTTTTATCGACAAAGTTTAAACTTCCCAACCTTGTCTAATCGGCTTATTTATTCATTCCGTCACAACTAAAAAATACAAGTCAATTTCATTTTATTGGGCTGATTATGTTCTCTCTTGAGCGAACCCAAGCCAATAATTGACAAGGCCCAAAAATTGAAGAGACTGAAGAACCAACAACATTCCTGTCCATTCAACATCCCATAACTGAGGATGGCAGTACTGGTACATAAGCAAGTAAGCAACAGCGCAAATTACAATTATCCACAAGATCTGAAAGGGATAAAGAAGCTGGGTAGTATCAGAAGCAGCAGCCTTGTTCTTTCCATGCAAAATACAGCACTCACATAGTGGCGCATCTAGGACTTTAAGTGTGACAAAGAAAAGCTATTAAGGAACCCATCATGTTTTGATCAGATCAGCTCGTGGCCTCCATAATCCCAGCCTGTACTTGTGTGCGTATTTCAATATTAACTTCCTCTGCAAAAGCAGAAACTAAAGGTTACAAAGAGTTTCCATGTAGACCACACGCATGTCAATGCTTCATGGTCCAAAAAGAATATCAATTAAAAGGCGTCTTAATACAAGATGGTGGAAACATCACAAAGCCCTTATTCCTACCAAAGATAAAATGGTCATATATCCCAGCAGCCTGACTAACAAGCCAGGAGTTATTGCTCTTCAGAATAATCTAACAGAAAAAAGCCATTAAGAGAATCTAATCTCCCATAGAAGGGTCTGAGTATTACTTCACATCGATTCCCTAATAATTAGTCCAGTTCACATATACTACGAGGAAATTGACACATAAAGAAATAACTCATAGATGATTGTCAACACATTACAGTACATACAAGGGAAGTCATTCTTTATGACAGAACCATTCCTATTCCCACCTAATTTTCTCTTATTTCTACTCTATATAAGTCATGGTATTCTATCAGTGACAGAGTCCATCAAAGAGGTATGAAGAATGCTATATAGTACGTTAAGGAAGCACCTTTTACTTATATAACACTAAGAGCTGCTGCCACTAAGTGCTAGGCACAAACAAATGCTTGAAAACTCAAGTCAGTTCAACTTACACATAATGGACTCATCTGGAACTTCTTCCCAATTACCAATAAGTAAATGACGTGCAACATCAGAATGCAATACAAAATATGCACTAGTGAGATTTTCAACTGCTTATGGCAACAGAGCAAAATAAGACAGTTGGCATCTATCATCGACTTCAATGAAGGTAAATCCAGATTCCAGTTGCTGACTCATCTAGAATCCAATAAAGTGCAGAAAAGATGAAAAGAATAAATGAAGCATAGCTCCAGAGTATAATTGTACCGGTATCCACACAGGAGAAATAAATTTGAAGCATAACAAATTTTGTCAAGGGAGATTAAGAAGGTGATAGTGGCATTGTTTCTAGGAAAGATTGGGTGAGCATCCACTCTATGCCGAAAAAATAAAGTAAAAACACGAAGTTAACAGATTTTTTTGATAAAAAAAAAAAGTTAACAGAGTTTAAGACAAATTCCAAATCAAAAGGAGCAGAGCATAACACATCTAGTTCATAAGAAGCTGAAATGTCCAGCTTAAGGGGCATTTGGTGGAAAAATGAAAATATTAAAATTTGAACAATGACACTGGCCAAAGAAAAACAAGATTTAACTAACAGAGACAGAGTGTAGGAAAACCCATAAATTTGTATAAAAAATACAGACATTAATGAAAACTCAGCAACAAACATAATAAGAGAAATTCTCAAGAATTTAAGAAATATCTTAAAGACACGAGAAATCAGTCATTGACATGACATTTATGCATGAATAGTGAGGCATCTGCCTAGGTGCTTTGGCAAATGATAGAAAGCTCTTGTATATGCATGCAAAGAAAGCAAGTAGAGATGTGGTTAGAATTACATGTTTGCAAGGAATGCCCAGCTTCTTGAGCTTGAGGGTACGACAGACAAGAAGCTTCTGGAAGTCACCTATTTCTGTTTCAAGCTTAGCAACATGGGATTCAACTCCATTACCTATTCCATTTAGAAACTCGGGGATTCCAACCTTTGCTGCAGCAGCAAGCATCAAAACAATATTATTATCTATCCATTGGTCTGCCACTTATTAAACAAGAAAACTTATCCATATGTGAGTACAGTTTAAGACCGAAGAAGCATGATCATTTGTTTAATCCTAAAATAGCTAGTCCTGTGAAAGACATAAAACGGTTATTTTTCCAAGTTTTCCAAACTCAATAACGAGAAAATAATGAAACCCTCAACCCCAGTTATAGAGATTATTGGCAGATTGGCGCCAAGTGGTGCGACTTGCGAGAGATAAAAACAAAGGGGAGAAAAAATCATATTTTTGAACAGGCCAGCTATGACGAAGCTAAAATCTACGCATCCCTAGGGCCTCTTCTACAACTACCCAACTTATATGATATTTTGTTTTGGGAATGTCGAAAAGTGAATGAAAATGAAACACGGAGATAAAATGGTAAGTGAAAGGGATGAGGCATTACCGATGTATGGAGTTGATTTGGAGAAGAATCTAGAGGAATAAGGGCAGAAGGGGCTAATGTTGATAACAAATTTATCCCAATGATTCGCTGCGTCCACGCCATGTTGCCTTCCGGTCTTAATCCTTCGCAAAGCCTCTGAACAACCAATTACTCAAGCCAACTCCAACCTTCAATCCCAGCCAACGCGAGATGAAAGCGCACCGCTCCAGCCGTCAGAACCCCGTCTCCGACCTCAAGTGAAGTGAGCAAATGCATGCGGTTCCTCTCCAGCCCCTCTGCAGCCGTGATCTCGTCCGCCTGTACAATAACGACTCAGAAAATATGTTGCCATGTCAGTAATTTGGGCTGCACATGGGCTGGCTGATATTTGAAGCCCAAAATAAAACCACTCCGTAACCAGCCATGTTTGTTAAGTTTTTTTTTGATAAGGGTTTGAAGCTCTGCGAGTTTACTTCTCTTTTGTACCTGTGAAATTCGAGGCCCGCCATGTTTTTCTCGGGTGGGTATGGTGTTTCTGTTCTTGAGATTATTGCAGTGGTATGACCCCTTTTGAGTGGATTCGGTTAATTGTCACTTACTTTTGAGTAAGAACCGAATCCAGGTAATTTGTGATTGTTAGCCAAAAATCTGCAATCTCAACCTACAAATAAGAAGTCGGCAGCGACACTTGGTTGAGCGAGAATTCCTTGTTATGACTTGCTTATCACAAATATTGGACGTGGATGCAAATATCCTATGATTAGAAAGGCGTGAGCATTGTCATGGAAAGATCACTTGAATAATCTTTTTACTGCAAGTGGTTAGGCATAATGATATATACCTCGTTCTTATCTTTGTTGTTGGAGTATTTTTGGTTTTAATGTTGTTACGGACCTATATTAGGCCCAATAGCCGAATGGCCTAATAGGGAATATTCTGCAGATTATGATCTATCTATAATGAAGGAGGATCATATCTTATCTACAATCCAGAAAGATTTTCATCTAGATCTGGCAGTTATGATACTTGAGCCATGGATCACATGGAGCCCATATCAACCTAAGGTACAATCTATAAATACAGAGGTCAAATCCTAAGGTATTCTAAGCTCTATTTGGCTATTCACAATTCAACTATCACAGAAAGACGACACACCACCTATTGGTGTCTCGAACTACGCTCTTTAATGGTGTCTAAACATGCGTCTAATAGGTGTCTCGAACTATGCGTCTCGAACTATATGGACTTTGATCCTCTACGAGTGACGTAGGCCATTGGTATTGTTCCTAGTGAAGTCCGATTCAATCAATATCAAACACTTTAATCCATTGCGCTTTTAAAATCCTCGTTCTTGAACAGAACAAATGTTAATTAATGTTTAACTTATATATAGTTCTCCATTCTTTGATGTTTCTAATAAACGCCCAAAATGTCGGCAATAATAACAATAATAAAATATAGGATAATTTTTGGAAATTGAACTTCGTCTTAATTATTTGACAAAGTTTTAATTTTTATCAATTACTTTTTAAAATACCTCAATTGATATTTTTAAAATAATAATTAAACGATGATAATTTAATAATGTATGTATATATTCTATAAAACTTGTAACTTAATAATGCCACATACACCTCAATTCTATTATTTTCTTAATAAAATAATTTTGAACAATTTTTTTCATATCACCTATACCAATACTTCATCCACAATAATTAATTTAATAACACGCTCATATTCTATCACATGCGACCAAAGTGATTCTAATTGTTTTGGTGCCAAATGAATTTTCAATTTTGGACATTTTACTATTTCTATCATTATCAAGATCTAGTATGTTGATGTGTTAGGCTTAAAATAAGATAATGAGATATCATATGATGTCACAGAAAAGAAAACATCAAAAAATATATATATTTATTTATTTATTTATTGAAACCAAAGACAAGGAATTGCAAATTTGAACCGTATTATCTTTCCGTCACTTTAGGAACTTGAATATGTGGATTAGTGACATGGGCCCATGGGAATAAAAAAAAAGAATCCAAGATATAACTCACGCGGCCCAAATATTGAAGGAGGGGAGGAGAATTGGCGATATAAAAAGGAGACGTGGACAATAGCGTTGAGGAGGGATTCGGGCGGAACAGGAAAAAACAAGGGGCGAAGAGAGCACAATCTTAAATTTTATATAGAAGATTTAAGAAAGATGAATATAACTAATTAATTTAACTTCTATCCTTAACCTCTTTAAAATAAGATAAATATATCCTGTAATTAAGATTTTAAAGAGTATTATATTTCCATACAAACAGGACGTGGAAAGGGTGGAGAAGCTGTGCACCTAAGAACAGAACAGACTCAAAATAAATAGATGATTAAGACAGGAAACTCTCTGAAAAGGATGGCTACACAGGGGCTGGTTCATTTCAGGCTGATTAGCATACGGCTTCGGCTGTGATTCGACCTCAATTGCGTAAAAATCTTAATACCCCATACTCCATGCTCTGAGGTAAGATTATTTTGGCAAGTAAAGGCAAGGACTTTGTTGAGATAAGTGTAATTTGTATTTGGGCCAGCTTAGATATGGTTGTTTGCTTATAAATACAGAACCCTCATTGTATTGGTTGGTTGGTTGATTATTAATAGAAGATTATTCAGCTCAACAGACTTAACGATTATAGTAAGATTAAAAAAACGTTAAATAGCAATGGTAGTTGGATGAATGTAGGTGCTCGGGTACTGGTAGCAGATGGCTCAAGCCAATAAATAGGTAACCTTCCCAACTACACTACGCGTGATCCTTCTCCATTGGCCGCTCATTTCAACTCACCGCTTCCCCCTTTAATGTGCCATTAATTGTTGATTGAAAGTGCGTTGCCCTACTAGTTTCCCCACTCTGCCCCTCTTTATTACCCCTCTCGCCGCCTTTTCATTACGTATTTTTCCTCTAGTTTTTGAGATCTTGGAGGGCAATTTCACTGCTTCGAAACTGTATATAAACCCCTTTCCCTCCCTCCCCTCCTCATTCACCATCTCGTTCACTCAATTCAGTTACTCAGTCAATCAGACAGATCGAAGATGTCTCAGATCACACAGGAGATCCGAGAGAAAGCAGAGATGTACTTTGGGGACGAAATGTGCCAGGAGAAGTCGAAGCAATTGCTGAACGAAATGGGGCTGCCGAACGGACTTCTTCCTTTGAAAGACATGGAGGAGTGTGGGATTGTGAGGGAGACAGGGTTCGTGTGGCTGAAGCAGAAGAAGAACATGACCCACAAGTTTGACAAGATCGGGAAGCTTGTCGCGTACGAGACTCTGGTGACGGCCGTCGTGGAGCCTGGAAAGATCAAGAAGCTGAATGGCGTGAAGACCAAGGAGCTGTTGATTTGGGTGACACTCAGCGACATATATTTGGATGATCCGCCCACGGGAAAGATCACATTCAAGACACCTGCAGGGCTGTTCAGATCATTCCCAGTTTCGGCCTTCATGATTGAGGAAAAGGAGAAACCCACCAGTGCTGAGACTGCCACTAAGGAAGACAAGCCGGTTCAAGAGGTGGAAGTCAAAGAGGTCTGAATCTGTAATATTAGTATTATATAAGGCGTATCTTATTGCCTATCTTCTTCCTCTTTCTCCTAAAGCTATCTAGCTTTCGTCCTTGAGAATAATAGTCCTTATTACAGTGTTTCAAGGAGTTTTATTCGCTTGTTTTTTTTCCTGTTTCTGGCCAATCTGCTGCGGAGTTCCAAGCAATGAATTTCATCCGGTATTTCTTCTGATACTTGTGGCTACTTTGCCACTTCTTTGCTGATTGCTAGAAATTACTAAAATAGTAACAGTGGGACCACTTCATATGTATGTTAGCCTGCAAAACGAGGTTGATTACTTGGCTTTGTTACCTATCTCTCCTCCATTGCATCAGTTTGAGTGCTTTGTTACTAATCATTTCTGTGATGACAAGTTCAATCGTCCCTCTGCTCTTGCCACATCCTATCTACTCTAATCCTTTTTTACTCCCAGAGCATTTCTCTTGAGGTGTTCAAACTCCGGTCGAAAAGTGAATTTATATTTCCTATATAAATATACTACAATTTTTCTTCAAACTCTTTAGAATTAATTTCTCATTAAAGTAAAATTATGAAATTTTAAGACATATTCAACAAAGTTTAATATTTTTCTCAATTATAATAAAACATATTTTTTGTTAAGAAAACTAATTAAATTATTTTAAAATATTTATGTTCATCGATTTTTTTTCCCAAACTATTTTTCCCAACATAAAAATTAATATATGATCTAATGATACACTACAACATATGATATAATTAAATAACTTATTTAAATTTCCTTAATCTCCCCAAAAAACAAGTCAACTTTGTCTTATACTCCCCGATCTTAATTATAAGACCAAGTTGATTTTTTAGAGGATTAAAGAAGCTAATTAAATTACTTTAAAGTATTTTAATTTTTGCTTTTTTCTTTAAACTAATTAGTTTAATTAATTAATAAATTAAAATATATAGCATATGATAGCTTCCTTAATCTCTCTAAAAAAAATCAACTCGATTTTATAATTAGGACGGAGTATTATATTTAGAACAAGACTGTTAAAAATACTCCGTAAAGAGAATGGGAGGAGTAGTTCTTCCACTCTCCAGATTTCATGGTTGGTCTCTATTCAATAGTCATGGCTATTTTAATTTTGAAAATATTCAAATCAATATTGATATCGATTTTTTTTTGGCCAATCAATATTGATACAAATTAATAAAATGAAATTACTTAACATTAAATATGATAAGTGTAAGGGCCCCGAAAGCCTAAAACCTGGTCTTTTTCTTTCCACCATCACACTTAATTCATAAGGGTCCCTACCAGAGCGGAGGCAGGATATAATATTTATGGGTGCACAATTAGTGGTGGGATTTGGGGGTTCGAGGGCAGCGCCACCGATTTTTTTTTTAAAGGAGAATAAAAGGAAACCCACTCCTTCGTAAAGTTTATGACAAAAAATGGAGTTAAATTGAAAAGTATTTCCGAGGAAATCAATTTAAATAGAACAATATACTCTAATCTCATGGCATACAGATACCCAGATGTTACACAATCAAATTCCAAAGCAACATGCAAGGAAAAATTATTATGGTTTATTATATGTGATAGGATATTAAAAAGTCAAATATCAACGAAAGAAAGATAATAAATCTTTATAACTCACAAAGGCTTCACCACTGGAAGAACACGTCACTTTCAATAGGTTCAAGACCAAACCCTATATAAAGGGGGAGAAGATACTCTCCCCATCCATTTTCTACCCATCTCTCCCCATCCTCCATCCTCACCGTCAAAATCTTGATCCAAGGGTCCAGAAATATTTTGGGAATGCGGTTTTTCCCAAAATATTTTCTGGACCCTTGGATCAAGATTTTGACAGTGAGGATGGAGGAAGGGGAGGGATGGGCAGAAAATGGTCAAACAGAGAAACCGGACGCATATAAAGGAGGAAAGAAAACAATGAGAACACAAAAAAATTTCATAGACATTGTCCTTATCCTGTCCAAGCAGAAGCTCGAACACGGGATCTGATGTGGGACTAGCGTGATTACCACCACACCACCTAGACAACTTGTTACAAGGTTCCTTCAAAAAAAATATATCTTCTTAAAATTTGTGGGTGCACTTGCACCCATAGGCACAAGTGTGGCTCCGCCACTAGTCCCTACTCCCTAGAGCCTGTTTGGAGAGAGTTTTTGGAGAGCTTTTAGAGGAAAGAAGCCCAATGGTGTTAGCAATAGAAAAAAAAAAAAAAAAAAAGCCCATATGGAGGTGTTTAGGGTAGCTTTTTATTATTGGGCTTCGAAAAAAACAGCCGTTGAAGCAAACGTTTGGTCTCCAATTATCTGCGTAGCATTGGATAATTGGGCTGAGCATGGTCCCGACCATTTCTTTTTATTGTGTATACATAGGGGTGTTTGCAAGGATAGCAGTATATCTTCAGAGGAAGAGAGTTTTGAGACTAATTTCCCCCATTTAGTTTACTAGTTTATCTAGTTTTATCTGGGGGGGGGTGTTTGCAAGGATAGCAGTGAGTCACAGACATATATGAGGTTTGGGTTGAGCGTGGCCCCACCACCATTTTTTTTTACTCTAATTATTTTCTTTTCCTTTTTTTCTATATTTCTATATATTTATTATCTCTCTTTCTTCTAAAAAAATAATTTGGGATCATACCTCCGAAATTTAGATCATTCCATGCAAATTCTTTATACTGAATTAATATATGTAAATGTACTTTTAAATAATAAATACAATTTTATCCATTAAATATATTTAATTAAGGACTTTATTGTTTATTAATTTTTTAATATAACTTTTTTTAAAATTTAAATTTAAATTAAAAATTTATCTTTAATTATCTCAATATATACAACTAATATATATATATATATAGTATTTAATATGATTTATGCCATTTTCAGTCATTTTCCATCTTAATTAACTTTTAAAATAATAATCTAAACACTCATCAGTTTAGAAAAAAGCTATTTCTGCGAAAGCTAAACGGTCAATCAAAACACATATCACATTTACAATCTAACTTTTTTCCTATCTTACTTATACAAAAGTTAAATAGAAAATAAGTCACCACTTCCGAACAAAATTAGTCTAAAAATGTTATCGCTCATCAAATCTTATTCACATGATCAGCCTTTCAATCACTCAAAAGAAATAACTTTCAATAAAATATTATTTGACATGAAATATAGTAAGGCTCTCCAGATCCTCCATAAAATAAAAAAAAAGAGTCCAAGTTTAGAATATCATCAATTTTATTGCAGAGCAGTCTAAAATTTATGGTAATAAATATGATAATATTCATGACTTATATATAACGAAAAATTATTATTTTATATTTAATATGGGAAAAATATTTCTTGGTCACTGTAGATAAGTTTATCTCCAGTGACCCCTAAAACTACATTGTTTTAAATTAATGAAGGATGTGTTTGTAATTTTAAGTGAATTAATGAAGGGTGTTTCAAGAAAATTTATATGATAAAAAAATAAACAAAATTATGGAAATACCTTTTATTAATCCAAAATGACGTAGTTTTAGGGGTCCCAAAGACTTTGGAAAATCCTTTACCTATTTAATATTTATTAGTTCCATTTCTTGTATCAAAGCCACCAACACCAATTACAAACACTTTCCAATGGCGCAAAAAATGAATTATCCTAGGGTTAAGAGACAATTCTTAGTTAATTTTAATCGTTAGTTAACTAAATATGCTGAGTTGATGGTTCACATTTCATCAACGTTATATTTGTTAAGATACAAATTTGCTCCGAAAGTCCATGTATCATCAACTTCATTTTTTCCATAGTTTTAAAATTTTTGAGGCAAATTTGTAATTTACAATAATGACATGTGGACTGCTACCTCAGCATATTTGGTCAACTAACGGTCAAAATTAACTGGGATAGCGGCCAGGATAAAATTACCCCTTGACCCATTATATTAAGCAGAGCATAGGCGTTAAAAATTGTAAAAATTAAAATGTATTGAAATCTATAAAATCTGGGTAGATAGAATGCAACCAAAAGAATACGGTAACAGAGTGATATGTATGGTTTAATTTCATTATTGAAATTATTTTAATTGTGAATAAGAAATAAGTAATGTGTTTGTAGTAAATAATAAGGAATAATTGATGAAATTATTATTAGTAATTCTAAACGTTGTTAATTAAATTTATCATGAATATCTTCTATAGTTCCATTGAATTATTGATAAATTGATGTTAATGGCTTGTCTTCTCTCCATTTAGTCATTTACACATCCTTTTTGCACATATCAAGTATTGGATTTTTGATATTTTTTAAAAGTCCAAATTTAATATTTACTTTTACATTTTTTTTTTCATTATAATTCTAATTCGTCTTGATTAAGATTAGCAATTTAAATTTAAATTTAGAGGGTTCAAAATTGATTGCATTAGTAGTTGAGAATTTGAGATCATGTGGGATAAGAAACGGAGGGATAAGTATATAGAGAGGATTCAAGAAATCATATCGCTTCAAACGTTAAATAGTGACTAATTATATTTGGGATAAGAAGCAGAGGGATAAGTATAAATGTCGACGCAAATCATGTGCAAGTGATTACATTTGGGAAAAATCTGCAATCTAAACTTACAAATAAGAAGTCAGCAGCGACACTTGGTTGAACGAGAATTCCTTGTTATGACTTGCTTGTGACAAATATTGGACATGGATGCAAATTAATGTTTAACTTGTACTTTCTACTTCATTCTTTGTTGTTTCTAATAGACGTGCAAAATAGCAATGGTAAGATTATGGTGGCAAGTAAAAGCAAGGACTTAAAGATAACTGTATAATGAGATTGAAAAAACGTTAAATAGCAACAATGGTGGTTAGATGAATGTAGGTGCTCGGGTACTGGTACTCTGGTAGCAGATGGTTCAAGCCAATGAACCAGTCACCTTCCCAACTACACGACGCGCGCGTGATCCTTTTCCATTGGCCGCTCATTTCAACCCACCGCTTTCTCCTTTAATGTGCCATTAATTTTTGAACCCATCCGTGAGCGTTGAATATTGAATGCACGTTGCCTTACTAGTTTCCCCACTCTGCCCCTCTTTATCTTGGAGGGCAATTTCACTGCTTCAAAACTATATATAAACCCCTTTCCCTCCCTCCCTCCCTCCCCTCCTCACTCACCATCTCGTTCACTCAATTCAGTTACTCAGTCAGTCAGACAGATCGAAGATGTCTCAGATCACACAGGAGATCCGAGAGAAAGCAGAGATGTACTATGGGGACGAAATGTGCCAGGCGAAGTCGAAGCAATTGCTGAAGGAAATGGGGCTGCCGAACGGACTTTTGCCGTTGAAAGACATGGAGGAGTGTGGGTTTGTGAGGGAGACAGGGTTCGCGTGGCTTAAGCAGAAGAAGAGCATAATCCACAAGTTTGACAAGATCGGGAAGCTTGTTACGTACGAGACTCTGGTGACGGCCGTCGTGGAGACTGGAAAGATCAAGAAGCTGAAAGGCGTGAAGGCCAAGGAGCTGTTGATTTGGGTGACACTCAGCGATATATATTTGGATGATCCGCCCAACGGTAAGCTCACATTCAAGACACCTGCAGGGCTGGTCAGATCATTCCCAGTTTCGGCCTTCATGATTGAGGAAAAGGAGGAACCCACCAGTGCTGAGAGTGCCACTAAGGAAGACAAGCCGGTTCTAGAGGTGGAAGTCAAAGAGGTCTGAATCTGTAATAGTATTATATAAGGCGTATCTTATTGCCTATTTTCTTGCTCTTTCTCCTAAAGCTAGCTGGCTTTCGTCCTTGAGAATAATAGTCCTTATTATAGTGGTTCAAGGAGTTTTATTCGCTTGTTCTTTTTTCCCTGTTTCTGGCCAATCTGCTGCGGAGTTCCAACTTCCAAGCAATGAATTTCATCCGGTATTTCTTCTGATACTTGTGGCTACTTTGCCAATTCTTTGCTGATTGCTAGAAATTACTAAAATAGTAACAGTGGGACCACTTCATATGTATGTTAGCCTGCAAAACGAGGTAGATTACTTGGCTTTGTTACCTATCTCTCCTCCATTGTATCAGTTCGAGTGCTGTTACTAATCACTTCTGTGATGACAAGTTCAATCGTCCCTTTGCTCTTGCCACATCCTATCTACTCTAATCCCTTTTCACTCCCAGAGCATATATCTTGAGGGATTCAAACTCCGGTCGAAATACAATTTTTCTTCAAACTCTTTAGAATTAATTTCTCATTAAAGTAAAATTATTAAATTTTTTAAAACATATTTAACAAAGTTTAATATTTTTCCCAATTATAACAAAACATATTTCTTTAATAAGAAAACTAATTAAATTACTTTAAAATATTTATTATTTATATTTATTGTTTTTTCTCTAAATTATTTTGCCTAATATATAAACTAACATATGATTTAAATATGCAATATATGATATGATTAAGTAAACTATTTAACTTTTTTAATCTTTTTAAATAAATATCAACTCTGTTTTATATTTAAAAGTATTAAAAATATTCCATTAAGAGGATGAGACGAGTAGTCTTCCACTATCCAGATTTCATGGTTGGTCTCTATTCAATAGGCATGGCTATTTTAATTTTGAAAATATTCAAATCAATATTGATATCGATTTTTTTGGTCAATCAATATTAATACTGATTAATAAAGCCTAAACCCTCCATCAGAGTGTTTGTTTGAGTTGTTGTTAGAAAAATACGTTTACGTGAGTCGAGACAAAACTCCTCTCACAAACTTACCTCATATATTGTAAATTAAATTATGTTGGGAAAACAGCCATGAATACAATTTTTCTCCCCACCATCACGCTAAGAGATCTTAGGCTAAGGATGTTATCGCTCATCAAATCTTATGCACATGATCAGCCTTTCAATCAATCGAAAGAAATAACTTTCAATAAAATATCAATTGGCATGAAATAGGATAAAACTAAGGCTCTCACCTCTCCAGATCCTCTATCCCCCCAAAGAGCAGTCTAAAATTTATGGTAATGAAGATGAGTCATAATATTCATTACTTATATGTAATGAAAAATTATTATTTTATATTTATTAGTTCCGTTTCTTGTATCAAAGCCACCAACACAATTTCAAACGCTTTCCAATAGCGCAAAAAATGAATTATATTAGGGTTAATGATCCACATTTCATCTACGTCATTTTTGTTAAAATGTAAATTTAACCTCAAAATCTATATGTCATCTACTTCATTTTTTTCAAATTTAAAATTTTTAGGGCAAATTTGTACATTAACAAAAATGACATGGATAATATGAGGACAGTCAGCTCAGCATATTTGGTTAACTAACAATCAAAATTATCTAGGATAAGACAAAACTACCATCTACTTCATTTTTTTCAAATTTAAAATTTTTGGGGTAAATTTATACATTAACAAAAATGACGTGGATGATATGTGGACAGCCAGCTTAGCATATTTTGTTAACTAATAGTCAAAATTATCTAGAATAACGGTCAAGACAAAACTACCCCTTGAAAAACTTCCGGACCATAATTGCCCCTCAATAAAAATTTCCAAAGCAAAATTACATATCCGTTAAAAATTCTAAAAATTAAAATGTATTGAAATCTATAAAATCTGGGTAGATAGAATGCAACGAAAAGAATACGGTAACAGAGTGATATGTATCGTTTAATTTGATTATTGAAATGATTTTAATTGTGAATAAGTAATGTGCGAGTATTAAATAATAAGGAATAATTGATGAAAGGGTTAAGGTACAAAAATTCATATGTGCTTTTCTCTGAGGAGCACTCATTAGCAAGTGTTTTTTTAGGTGCAACATGTGATTACAAATTAGGTACAAAAATACCGTTTAATCCTTAAGTTTGACTTTGTTTTGCTGACAGGACGATGACGTGGCATTTCAAATGTCTACACATGTGTATTGTCAAGAAGAGCGCCAACACCAAATTTTGTAAAAAAAAATTAATAATTTTACTTCAATTAAAATTATTTTAGTATTTTGAAAAAATATTTTAGATATTGACCGGTACTAAAAGGATACTGACTGATACTGAAAAAATATTTTAGGGTACTGACTGATACTAAAAAGTACTTTCAGGATACTGACTAGTATAAAAAAAATACTTCATAATTCTGAAAAATTATTTTAGGATCTTGAAAAAATATTTCAAGTATTGACCCAGGTACTAAAAATACTAACGATACTAAAAAAAAAATGTTTTAGGGTCTTATTTGGTACTAAAAAGTACTTTCGGATAATCGACCTAGACAAAAAAATACTTCATAATTTTGAAAAATAATCTTAAGATTTTGAAAAAATATTTCAAGTATTGACCGCTACTAAAAATGATCTTGGATGATATTGAAAAAAATATTTCAGTTCTTGATTGATTGGTACTAAAAAGTACTTTCGGGATATTGACTGGTACAAAAAAATACTTCATAATCTTGAAAAAATATTTCAAGCTATTGACGTGTACTAAAAGGATAATCTTGACCCAGATAAAAAATACTTCATGATCTTGCAAAATTATATTAAGATCATGAAAAAATATTTCAGTCTTAACCTGGTACTAAAAATATACTTTAGCATATTTTTTTAAGATTTTAAAATAATTTTTCAAGATCATGAAATATTTTTTCCGTACGTGCGCAAGATTTCTCAAAGTATTTTTTTAGTACCAACAAGATTTGAAATATTTTTTCAGATCTTCAAATAATTTTTCAAGATCACAAGTAATTTTTCAATACATGTTAATCCCTTTTTTTAATACCCTAGTAGTAAGTAAAATAAAATTATTAAATTAAAAATAATAATTTGGTGTTCGACGCTCTTGTTGACAAACCACATGTGTATTTTTGCACCTTTGAAATGCCACGTCATCGTCCAGTCAGATAAAAAAGTCAAACTTAACGGTCAAACGGTATTTTTGCACCTAATTTGTAACTACATAGTTACTTTTGCACTTAAAAAAGGCACTTGCTACTGGGCGCTCCTCGAAGAAAAGCACATGTGTATTTTTGCATCTTAACCTTTGATGAAATTATTAGTGCCCATATATGATAGTGGTGGCATAAGTAACTTTTTTCCATATGAGTTTTTTTAGAAAAGTCAGATTGTAAATATAATTTGTGTTTGGGATAGTGGTGGTAAAATTGACCTTTTTCTAAATGGACTCTTATTTAGATGATTATTTGAGATAAAAAAGACTAGAAATGATATGAATCTTATTGAATAGTATATAGACATACATACATACACACACACACACATATATATATATATGATAATTGAATATAAAAAATTAAATTATTATTAAAAAATTGCAGAACTCTAAAGTATTTAATTAAATATATGATAATGGATAAATTAGAAGGGAAAATCTCATATAAAAACGATTAAATTACCCAAATTTTAATTTAGGTTACTAAATTTAATAAATTATTAATTAGGTTATGTGATAGAATTAGAGATTTATAAATTGAGTCAAATTACCTTTATATCTCTTAATTATTTTTAAAAAAAAATTGGAGACATAACAATATTGTTTATGAACTACGTAAGAACCCTAACAGCAGAAAATTCATCAGATGTCTTGACACAGTCAGAAAATTGACAAAAAAGGCTAAGATAATTTGTTTCTAATGTTAGATCTTCACTCTCTAACCCCTTTTAGTTAATATATGTACTAAGAGGGCATAAAATGGTCCACATTGAATTCAGACCCGTAGAGTAGCAATAACTACATGATTTGAAGAGTAGACGCTGCCAACTACACGATTTGATTCTCCTGGATTCTTTAAAGGAATAAGAAAAATGATAGTATTCATGGGGAGCCCCTTCGATTATAGGTATAGGAAGGAATAAGTAGTAGTGGCACTGTCCTTTCTCTATATATGCAATAGTTTTTTTGCCCTTTGGCTGCTAGGAGTTGCTTGGTTAGAGCTTTCTTCTATACATCACTTTTGGCTTTTCCTTTCCTTTGGACGATGAATTTTAGGGATATTTTTTTGTATATAACCAACATTTAAATATTTTAAATTGGGTCATGAACCTAATTTAAGATTTTTGAGTTTACCAACTTAATAAAGTTTTTTTTTATTTCAACCGTCTTTATACAGGATTCTCCTAAATTAAAATGCATACAAATGTATATTTAATAGTATATTACTTATTAGATTACATATCCCTAACATTTTTCTTAAGAAACTGAAAAAAGTCATATCAGAAACTGAAAAAAGTGACTTCTAAAAAAAGTTACTTTTTTTTTTTTGGAAAACCCATCATCTACAGAAGCTATCTCAAACACCTCTTTTTCTTCTGTGGACTTTTCTCACCGTAATTTGGTTTTTCCCCTTTTGCAGCCATGCCAAACAGGCTCTTACTAATAGCTCTAAACGTTGTTAATTAAATTTATCATTAATATCTTCCATAGTTCCATTGAATTATTGATAAATTGATGGCTAATGGCTTGGCTTTCTCTCCATTTAGTCATTTACACATCCTTTTAGCATATCAAGTATTGGATTGAGATTTTAACAGTGCGAATTTAATATTTACTTTTTTTTGGCTAAATAAAATTTAATATGTACTTTTACAATATAAAATATATTTTTTCATTGCAATTCTAATTGTCTTGATTAAGATTGGGGAAATCCCATATAAAGCCACTTAGAATAGGAAATTTCTAAATCAGGTTGGTAAATTCAACAAATTATTAATTGAGTCATTAATCCAATTTAAGATTTCAAAATATGGATAAAATAACTTTAATGCCCTCTCCTCATTAAAGAGTTTCATTCACTTTTTAACTTATATTCTTCAATATATATATATATATATAGACACATATATAAACATTAATATTTAATAAAATAAAATATGATTCATCTATAGTTTAAATATATTAACTATAATAGTAAGAGAAAAAGTACAACAAAGAGTTCATTTTAAAAGTAGCGTTGGTTAATCATGTTTTCTATTTGGATACTATTTTTTCAAGTGATTTTGAGCATTTTTTTTATATTTGGATTTTATTTATTAAAAACACCTATAGATGTATAATTACAGAAAATGTATGAATTTAAAATAAATGTTCCAATCACCTTCATTCAAAAATAAAAAACATGTCTCAATCACATGAGACCATTTAAACCGATCAAGATTGGGACCATTTGTACCAATCATCACTTTGCTTGAGAATCTTTGGGATGCATTTAAATTAATGTTTGGCTCCAATTCTCATCATCCCCTTACCCTTTTATATTATATAAGTTACAAAGTGAATGAAACTCTTTAATGGGGGAGAGAAAAGTGGAGATGACATTAAAGTCATTTTACCTATATTTTGAAATCTTAAATTGGGTTAATGACTCAATTAAGAATTTTTTGAATTTACCAACCTAATTTAGAAAATTTCTATTTTAAGTGGCTTTATATAGAATTTTCCCATTAAGATTAGCAATTTTGATTTAAATTTAGAGGGTTCAAAATTGAATCCGGTAGTAGTTGAGAAATTGAGATCATGTGGGATAAGAAGTGGAGGGATAAGTATATAGAGATGATTCGAGAAATCAGGTCGCTTCATACGTTAAACATTGACTAATTATAAATGTCGACGCAAATCATGCTCAAGTGATTACATTTAGGAAAAATTAAAGAGAATGCAAGAAAAGAGTGTAGATTGAAGCAGTCAAAAGTGTATTGCAAGTAATAAGGAATTTTAAGAGTATAGTGCTACGAACATGGAGTTTTCATCGGACGGACTCAACAGAAAGCCTCTGCTATATTCCACACCGCTCCTTGCATTAGGAACAAACTACCTCCTCATTTCAATTTTTCTGCTTCACCTTCTTCATCAACCTTCGCTGTTCTTCTCCTTTTTATGGTTAAAAAATGTGACCACATTCTCACTCTTCCATGGAGCAATTTGCATTCAAGACATTTACTT
Organism: Acacia melanoxylon; assembly: GCA_019022615.1. Lineage (NCBI taxonomy): Eukaryota > Viridiplantae > Streptophyta > Magnoliopsida > Fabales > Fabaceae > Acacia > Acacia melanoxylon. The sequence continues at coordinate 10,144,118 of JAFJYJ010000019.1, read as the reverse complement.
ATGTTTCATGCATAATTGTTTTCCCTTATCTTCCTTTATAAATTTCTCGTAACCCCAACAGGGAAGATCTGGGTTTGATACTTGTCCATTCACATGCATATATATGCATATTTACTTTTATTGATTCCGCCTTCAATGTTTACTCATTTATCTTTTCCCCCAAAGGGGGGATTACTATAGGTTCAAGAAAATGGCAAACCTGGAAAACATGCTGCTAGAGGCCGCTGGAAGGACCAGTACTCATGTTAAAAAACAGTCCACGCTTCCAAAATCAAGGTTTGAAGGCGAGGGCTCATATTCTGATGGCGGAAGTGAATCCAGAGACATAGACGACTCTGATGACGATGATGCTCATGCTTCAACCAAGAAGTCATCAATGCCTCAATCCAATGTCCCCTTAAAGAAGAGGTTTGATCGCACCAGAAGACCTCCTCAACAATATGACCACGACGACGATGACGGTGGCGCTTCTGGTTGTGATGATGCAGAATCCAGCGACGAATCTGACGTTGGCAGTGATCTCTACAAGAATGAAGACGACAAACAGAGGCTGGCCAAAATGACTGAGCTTCAAAGGGAGATGATTTTGTCTGATCGAGCGGCCAAGAAAGGAGAAAAGGAATTAAAAGAGCAATTGAGATTGAAAAAGATGGACTATGCAAAGAGCAGCCAGTCATCAAGAAAATCAGAAACTTCATCGTCTCTTCCATCCTCTACCAAGGTACGTTCTTCTGCTCGACATGCTGAGAAGACAGCCTCCATAGGAGATGCTTTAAGTGAACTGAGAGCAAAACGTAAGAGGAAGCAAAACATCCACGCTCATGATAATACGAGCAAATCAAAAGCCTTGAGAACAAACTCAACAGGCGAGGGAGTTTCATTGAGCAAGCGAAAACCTGGAGTTAAAGCAAGTTCAAGTAGCTCCAGTCAGGGTGAGAGCATGATAAGGTCCGACAGTGACAGAGAATCATCGGACCACAATGGTCTGGCGGACAGTGACGATGATAGAGACGTGACAGGACCAGAGGTTCCAACATTTGACGAAATTCATGAGATTTCATTAAGGAGGTCGAAACTCGCCAGGTGGTTGAACGAGCCCTTCTTTGACGAGTTGATCGTGGGTTGTTTTGTGAGAATTGGGATTAGAAAATCAGACCAAGGACCTGTGTACAGGCTCTGTATGATACAGAGTGTTGATGTGAGTTTCCCTGATCGACAGTACACGATAGAGAACAGAGTGACTCATAAGCGTTTGATTTGTGTATGGGGAAACTCGGCAGACAGGTTTCCGATGTCAGTGGTATCAGATTCAGCGCCATTAGAGAAAGAATACGAACAGTTGATGAAAGAAATAGAGAGAACTTGTAGTCAGATGCCACGCAAACAGGATGTAGCGGAAAAGAGGGAGGCTATTAGAAAGACCAACACATACATATATTCAGCAGCCACTGTGAAGCAAATGTTAGAGGAAAAAAAGACTAGGCCCTTGAACATTGCAGTGGAAAAGGACCGTTTGAAGAACCAGTTAGAAATAGCAAAAATTAACCTTGATGAGGAAGAGGTGAATAGGATCTACACAAGGCTGCAGGAACTAGAAGCAACTCGGCAAGCTCGAAACAATGATGTGAGGGCCAAAAGGGTGGCTGAGATGAACAAGAAGAATAAGGTTGAAAATTTCAAAAATTTGTCAGATCTTAAACGAGTGAGGGGCAATTTGAAAGCAGGGGAGGATGGCTATGATCCCTTTTCCAGAAGATGGACGAGGTCGAGGAATTACTACTCTGCAGAGCATCGGGAAAGTAATGAAGCTAAAGAAGGTAAAGAACAAAGGGATGAAACTAAGAAGGGCGAGAGTAGTAAGGAGGTAAAAGAAGAACAGGAAGCAGGCGAGACAAGGTTAGTTGGTGTAAAAGCCACAGAAGCAGCATTGCAAGCAGCTGCTGATGCCGGGAAGCTAATTGATACGGCTGCTCCGGTGGATCGTGGAACAGAGAATAACATGCTGCATGATTTTGAGCTACCAATTTCATTAGCTGTGCTTCAGAAATTTGGTGGACCACAGGGATTGAAGAATGGATTCTTGGCAAGGAAGCAGCAAGTGGAAGCTACAGTCGGGTGCCAAGTCCCCGAGAACGATGGGAGGAGACATGTTTTAACATTAACCATCAGTGACTACAAGAGAAGAAGAGGACTCCTGTGAAAGTGTGGGAAATTGAAAACTGATGTTTGATACATGAAGATCTCAAGCTTTATGTCGACCTCCCTTAATATCAACTGTCATCATATTCACATTAGTGGATTTATTTTAGGATTACTAGGAGCGTTTTTCTTGTTTCAATGTTGCCCTGAAAATTTCAAAACGTGTTAATGTTGTCCTATTCTATTAAAAAACTAATGTTGATCGTCAAAAAATTAACATTGATAGTTAATTTTTTAACAGAAATAGGCAAACATTGCTACACTTTGAATCTTCCCGGTAACATTGCTCCTCAGCAAAAACTTTTAAGACAAATTTGCCACTTAATCCTTTATTTTACCCCTGTGTATTCATCCATGTGATAAAATCTACGCCGTCCAAAATTTGGTCTAAATGATCTAAATTTAATTTATATTTTTTCTACGATTGAAGATAATCGCTCCTTGCTCATCTTCTTGACACGCATGGAACGTGATTCCATCCCGTGTAAGGTCTTCATCATATATTACAAGATTAAAGTTGACTCTAAAGTAAACAATGGCCTAATCTCATCGCAATGTTAATGTTGGAAAGGTGAACTATGGACACAAAGAAGATGGAGTTAAGACTATCGAGGTAACCAATGAGAATTTGGACATGGGTTTATTTAATTTACATACAGACAAGGAAAAACCCCTCACCTACCAAAAAGAAAACCTTAACCAACACAATTACAGCAATGTAGAATATGTTGCTTATGGCATAATTCAATTTACACTGTTTCCTATGAATACCTAAACTATGTTAGTACTTAGTACGCGCGAGGCATCCTGCCTTCATGGTTCAAAAATGCGAAAAAGTCTAGTCATACCAGAATCTGAGACTTGGCAGCACGACGGGAGCATTTTCTTCTGCGACTCTTGTTAAGTGCACAAGCACACAACTCGAGAATTTCGTAATCCTCCTCCCAGAATAATAAGGATGCCATTTCAGGATTCTTCAAAAGCATTTTGGACGCAAGGAACCCAGCTACTGTCCATGTTTGATAAAGCCGTGATTGTTTTCCGATAAATTTTCCAGTACGGGTGTCATAATATTCAGGCCAAGAATCTGTTGGTAGTCTCTTTTCGGCCAAATCAACTGCTTTCTGAGCTAGTTTAACCCTCCCCATCTTGATGCATGCCAGCGTGAACTGAAAATTATAAGGATGTAAATCAGATGAACTATTTAAATGCAATGATATTCTCCCTCACAGACACAGTCAGCAACCCGTAAGAATACTCTCCTTTTCTCAACAATTAAACTGGCCTATGCCCATTCAACATGCCAGGTAATAGGATGGAAAAGAGGCGGATGAAAAGCCACTCCCATGCATCCTATACCCTATGGCCAGTGTCATGGTAATCAATGGCTCACAAGTTCAGGCCACCAAGACACAGTGACACACCACAAGATGGACCTACCAGCATACCATAAAATCAGGAAAATGTTACCTGCCAGAGCAGTGTCGGCCAAGATCCACCATTGTGATATGACCAAGGCCTGTACAATTTCAGCAAGGAGTTTCAGTTAAGACTCGTAACATGTAAGCAATTATGTTTATGACTATAACAAGATAGATACATCACAGAAGAGCAAAAATAGATGAGAAAATGACAGAATGAACTTACGTATTTTTTGGGTCACTACCAGTTATTATGCGCCATTCTTCATACTCCAGGGTAGGATAACATATCTTCAGAGGCATATGCCCCACAAGATCATCCCATTTGGTTTCTATCAGATTTAAAATAGCCTCATTCTGTTTTGGGGTGCCCAAAGATGACACAATAGACCAAATATTGCCAAGCGTGAAAAACCTGAAATCCATGTGAGCTGGCTGAAGGTTGCCAATCAAATACCCGCCTGCCTCTGGAATCCAATCCATTAGCCACGAAGGGATTTGATCTGGATATATGTTGAACTTGTTAATGGCATCCATGGAGTATTCTTCAGTTTTATACCTGTATATCTCATTCACCTTTTTCAAATCCACCCAATAGTATTCTCTAATGTGGAATGACAGGGCTGTCAGTCTGTTGTTAATAGCTCTCACCAAATTCTTGGATCCATCATCTATGGCAAGCATCTCACGGGAGCAGCGAAGTGCTGAGTAAAATAGTGCCTAAAGGTAAAACCATATGGTAAATGATAAGACAATAAACAATAAGAGACACAATGGAGGAACTACTCAGAAACCATGCCACTTGAACCCAATGTTTCATCTTACGTATGGAAAAGATAAATTGTTTCTACTAAATATTCTATAGGTATCAAATAACATCAGGACTCGAAGTCAAAAGTATATAGGCCTGGAGAACTAGGGCAAGAGCAACTGATCAAACATAAAGCATCATCAACATGCCATCTAAAACAAAATAAATAAACCGCAGATTTTTAAATTCATACAGGACCTAATACACGACCCAGAAGAACCAAAACATATCTTTAAAAAACAAGCCCAGCAATGGAACCAAAACATAGCTAAGTTACCACTCACTTGAATCTCAAGGGGGTGGCCATGAATACCCATTCTCCTGTCTATCATGCAAGAACCATCTGTGACTAATAGAGAAGGAAACATATCAAAACCATCAGTCAAACACAAGTTAAGGATCATCTTCAAGCCTGTTTGAACATCCACCCTTTCTTGCAAACTGTAGTCACCAGTGAGCTTCCCATAAGCCCGCAACAAAATGATCCACCACAAGCCTATCATAAAGCCACCATAGAAATAATAGATGAAACTCACTATATGACATTATCAAATAATATTCTTCAGAATGGACATATTCTTTACAATGCATTAGTAACTTTTGCACAGAATTCTTCTACTCTATACTCAATATTCAAGAAACCATGAAACACTAACCTGAATCTACAGGAGCAACACGACCAATTGCTGATTCCCCAAAATCAGGATCTAAAACTTCTTCATACTTCCCCTCATCAAGAGGCACGGTTCTAACTTTGAAACTAGCAGGCATTAAGCCCTGCCCAGGACTATAGCAATCCACGGTTTTCTCCCAACTCTGATAAAAATAAATGGGTGAAAAAACGTCACCTTTGAAATATTAAACAACAAAATACAGCTGAGAATGGATACATCTAAGATATTGCAAAATCAAACAAACACTGACGAATTGGATAACCATTTCAAATGTGTTGTAATAATATTAATATATAATTACATTCCAAAGCAATACATCGTCGATATACTATTATCACTATACTCATTAATCACACAAAAACGCAAAGTAACCCTAGAAAGAGTAACTGATTGTTAAATAAACTAACAATTTAAGCAAATTAAGCATGAAATGTTTCATAAAATATTGTCCTATACTATGTGACATCACCGGGCCAGATTACCTGCAATTGCAAGGTGTGAAGGAGAAAGCTCTTCACAATCTCCTTTTCTCCATGAAGCAAAAAAGCAAGTGCAGAAGGAATGAAGTCCCGAAGAAAGACCTGATCGTAATTCAACGGTTGCTTGTCACCAGGGTCATTCGCGGCCACCGTCCCCACGGGATTGCCACAATATGTCACAACTGCATTCTGCAACAATTTCCAGGCCTCTTTTTCGGCATCTGTCTCCTCAACTCTACTCTTCGGACTCGCATCCTCAGATACATTAAAATCTCCTGGCTTCTCTATGATCTCATTTTCACCACCAACTTTTAAGCTGGATTCTTGCTTTTCTACAATATTCTCATCTCTATCTGTTATTTCCACCACTAATGGTTTCACATTTATACCACCCTGTACATAAATCCTCTCAATATTATTCTCATTCACACCGGTTTTAATTGAAGTTGAGAAACCGCGACCCTCGGAGGCAACTCTGGCAATGACAGAAACACCCCTTTTCTCTCTTGAACTTAAATTGAAGAACCCTGAAATTGCCCTCGAATGGCCAAAAATTGAAAGAGGTGAGCAAGAAGCTTTCTTGGTATAATTAATCATGCGTCGAATCCCCAACATTCGAAAGGGGTAGTCACTACAGCGATCCAAATTGATAGGAAGCTTCGACAAATTGTTGGCCGCAGTGTGGTGCCCCTTTGACGGTATTAACCGGTTAGGAGATAAATACCGGTAATGAAGGAGAATCCTACGGGAGGACTTCATGATAAAATTGCTCATGAAGCCGACTATGTTCAATTGCAATAAGGAAAACTAAAAACCAAAACAAATCTGAGCCCTGGTAAATATGTAAAGAGCGATTGTGATTTCCAAAGAACAAGTTAGGCAAGTATTATAAATTGAAGGAACACTGAAAATGTTCCTTCCAAAAAGCAACACTAGGACTCCAACGATAACCGGAGAGCCTGAGACGTTCTAGAACTCAGAGATTGGAAAAGAAAAGGGTTCGCGGGGAAGAAACGTGACAATATATTGTGGCGGTGCTTCTCTGCGTTTGCGAGAAGAGAAAAATCTGCCTTGGAAAGCAAGCTGCCAACCGCCGATATTTTCCCCGCACCACAGTTTTTTCTGGACAAAATTAACGTTAAGTGGCCTTAGATGTCTTTGTGGATCGAAAATATAAGGATAAAATTAAATAAAATTAATATTTTTTATAAAAATTAAAAAAATTACTCTAGAATATGTATAGTTATTTATTTAAATAAATTTTACGTGACTTATAAACTAATATATAATTTAATGATACACAAAATATATTATCATTAAATCATTTATCTGGCTTACTTAACCTTCTAAAAAAATTAACTATGTTTTATATTAACAACCGAGGTTCACATTAACTACTTTTACGATAAAAGAAATGTTATTTTAAATTAAGAATCTATTGAAAATTTTATATAATATGTTAATATATACTTTTATAAAATAATATGTTTATCACTACTACCTTACAAGACCCATAAAAAATTGTAGAATTGTCTTGTATTTTTCATGATTTCCCCATTCATTTGATATAAATTTAAATACGCTTCAACTTCCAAAACTTAAAAAAGACTATTTAATCTGGTACTAATTATAAGAACACTTTTGTAATATAAATTGTACTACAAAAATATGGTTCTATAATTAAAATTAAGACGAGAAAAGTATTAAAATTTATAAATGATAGAGAATAGATGGGGTAAGAATTTAGATTTTTTATGTTTTTCAGTTAGAGACCAAAATACAATAGTCGCTTAAAAGTAGTGAAAGACGCGGGGTGGGTCAAAAAAACACGACGGCTAACCCGGGATTCGTCTATTCCTCTAACTCCCTCAACCTGAAAATCCCCAATTTCGCATATCAGCAATAGTGGGCGCAATCGGAAAATGACGCTGGTATAATCGCCTGAAGGAGCGTAAGAGTGAGCAAGTATTAAGGTTTTTGTCCTGTGGGTGTTCCATTGTCGCCGTGTTGGAGTGCAGGTCCATATGCCATAGGTTCGAAGGTCGTGCGCGGTGTGTTTCTTTGGCCGATTGAGTTTGGTAAGCTGGTTTATTGATTTTAATGGTGTTTATATGGTGTTTTGGGATGATGTAGTGGCAATTGACTACTATAGTGAAGTAATTGACTGAAACCTAATCAAAGTGACTAAAACCTAATCACTCGCACAGTGGCAGTAGTTCAGTCACTCTAGTTCATCTACAATTTTTGTTGCACAGATGGTGTGGTTGTTATTTCATATTTTTCCTTTTTTATTATTGCTTTGAATCTGGAAGGTTAAAATCCACTCTTCAACCTTCCTAAAATAATAGTTTTGTAGTTTGCGTGACTATTAACTTGAGTCTTGAGATGCATAAGCACATCCTGCTATGTTTTTGAATGGAACAAAATCTTATATTCTGAAAGATATTTATTCTTTCTCTGTCAAATGGTGTGGTCACGTTTATGCTATCGTCTTGTTATAGTAGTTTCGCTCAAATTAAAATGTAGTATTGTTCGGATTGTTAAATTTAGATTTTTTCCCCCTTAAATTAAATACCCTGATTTAAATTGAATTAAATTCTTAGGTGTTTTTAAACTTGTGATTTCTGCCAGAAAACCAATTTAGAGAAGAAGACGAATTAATCTAGAGAGAAGCACACTGGTTTTTTACTCTAAAGAAGTATTGAGACAACATAATTGGTCTCAAATCGCAAGCATATTAGGCATTTTAACCAAGAATAGCTTCAAAATATAAGGCCTTTCCCCTTAAGTTACCATTCATCAGTTTAGCTCTTGATATTCATCTTAATGTGCTAGATCAAGGATCTAGAGTTTTTGTTTATATTTAATGTATTGAAGATTGTTCCAACTCTTAAATTATAGGTAATCAACAATTTTATATATATCAGATTTTGAAGAAATTGGGCATTAACAATTAATGATGAGAAGTCAATATTTTCTTACATTTGAAGACTAAAATTTTGTTCAATCAATGTGTATCTTCTTCCTTTTTTATTATTGCTTTGAATCAATAGTTTGATGATAAATTATTGCATGCAAAAACTTGTTTGGAAAGTGAAAGGAACTTGATATGTTGTTGTTAATCATAAACAATTGGTTCCTTAGCAGATGGTTATATTTGCAATTGAATTGCATTTTCATTGTTGGGTGAAGTTTGAATGACAATGAAGAGGTTGTTTTGCAGGATGAAAATGATGGACTCTGATCCAATGACGAGTTAAAAGGTTGAGGGTCATAATACAGACGTGGAGGGCCAGAATGAAGAGGTGGGTGTGAAGAGCAAAGATGTATCTGTAGAGAACAATTATGTGGAGGCAGATTAATGAGATAAAGAGGAGATGCAAAATAAAGACATGAAGAATGATTACATTTTGTTTCAGAGTGAGTTTGAAAACGGGAAGGACTTTATCAATTTTAGTGAGAACGACAAGTGTTGTCTTCATATTACCAACAACAATATAGGAAATAATTACTTCTTTAACCACAAAAATTGTGACTTACCTTTCTATATCATCCATTTCCTTTCCTACATTATCACTACTTTTACGTACGACATGCGCATGTACACTATTGTCATTATAATGAAACATATTTTCCAATTCATAATCATCAATGAGATCTACTAATATATTTTCATCAAAGCTTAAAGTGTATTTAAGGTTACGCCAATGACCATTACCAAGCTATCCTCTTATCATTACCCTCAATTCTTCAATTGTCATCTCTTTATTTATCGATTTTACCCTCACACTCTTACTATTATATTTAACTTCACCTTAATATTAGTTACAACCCCCCCCCCAAATGGAAAAAATAAATAAATGACTTCGAGAAGGTGTTGTTCGAATATTCGATGTCATCTTGCATGCTAACTTGCAACAAAAAATGAAGATTCCATGAAAATGTTAGTCTTATAGCAATTATATTTCATCACTAAAAAAAAATCCCCACAACATGCCCACTTGGGCTATTGACTACTTCTTGAAAGAGTTTGACAATTCTAGTCTCGCAATTAACAACAAAGTTCAACATTTACTAAGTATTTAGCCTTCAATTGGACACCTATGTCATAAAAGCATACATTTCTAAAGGAATTGACTAAATTAGCGATGGTCTTGACAAAATCCGTTATAAGATTGAGTAAAATAGTAATGGTGTTAATAAAATCTATAATGGTTTAGACAAAATCAATAAGTTCTAACAATATGTGTAAAAGGATTAACTAAGAGTTTTTTGTTTTGACCAATTGAGTAATGCAAGTGACGAAACCAGTAATGTTGTTGACAAATACCATAATGGTTTTCACACAAGTGTTAGGTCCTGACAAAATGAGTAAAGAGTTGACTATTATTTTTAATGGTAATGACAAATTTAGTAATAGTAATAAAAAGTGCAGTGATGGAGTTGACCAAAAACTAAAAATGTTCATGACAATAACTATCATGTAAATGGTCAAGTGACTTGTGAACATTACTCATTCGACGTACACCTAATGCATACAAGTCATCAACCCCAAAGAACATGTTCCTTTCCATATATATTACTTGGAGTAAATTTTCACCATCAACAAGTCATCCACGTGTCAATTTTTCCCTCCAACCAATCTGTCATCTCTACCAATTCGGTATGTAACCTATTACAAATCAATGAGCTCTTCATTAACTCTCTCTCACAGCTAACACAAACAAATAAATAAATAACCAACACTTCACCGTCAATGTCATCCTACTTACGTAAAGTCTCAACCCTTAATCCCCCTCGACCTACAAACTCACTTACCCACAACTAAAACCTACATAAATCACCCACAACCCACAATTACAGCACCATCATCATTGTTCGATCACCTCATTGACAATCCCAAATAAATTATCCCCCACACCCCATGTAAAGCCTCAACTTTTTACTATACCTACACCTTTAAACCCATTGAACCACACCCAAAACCCACCAATGTGAACATTAAGAATAAGATGGTTATGGTCCGATTAATCTAGAAAAAGATCATGGTTGTCAAAAAGGTACTTACACTTTACTCTTTTCTTAGCTTCCCTTTCTTCGACGTTGATCGGCTCCCTGCTTCGCCACCTTCACTTCAGCTTCAAATTACACAAAGCAGACAGTTTAAATGTCTTAGAATTTGAAAGGGGCATTTTGGTTTTTATGTCAAAACATGAAAAACTCAAATTCTTACCTCATCTCATCTCTATCCTTTACAAGTTTTAATAGTCTTTTCTGGATTTTAGAAGTTAAAGTGGAATTTAAATGTCTTTTCCCCTTTAATTTATTTAGATTTATCATCATTTTTATTTTTTACCCCATATTCCACCATTGTCCTCAAGTGAAGACCTCGGCCCTATACAAGTTAAAAGTTATGCGGAAACAAAAGGAACAAGAACTCAACATGGTTTATATTATAACTTTTCTTATTCTGTGTTGGTAAAGTGAAATGTATTAGGCAACCAATATGTGAGATGTATAAAATTATGAGAAATAAGTTGTCTAATTGCATTTAATTCTTATCATAAGATTATAACCCGAGTTTTTTTTTTTTTTTTTTTTTTTTTTTGTGGCCCAGCACGTGATATACAACAATTAGATAGGGCTTACAGTTGCAAAATTAATGTGCATTACATCTATTTGTAAACCAGAGGGAAACATTATTAACCGTTTTCAGACAATCATAATTGACCTATTTTTATTATCAAAAAAAAAAAAAAATTGACCTATTTCACAATGAAAAGTAAAAGCGACCAACTGAAATTCCACTAGCATTGTGGTTTTTGTTACACGCAACAAAATTTCGTTTCCTGAATTATCACTTCTCAGATGACTCAATTATGACCTGACTTCAAATTCACCAGCCCGCGTTAGAGCTCGGAAGCCTTTATAGAAACGGCACGGTAGGCTCTTGAGATCCAGTTTATCTATTTGTAAACCAGAGAGGGCAACGCCCATAATCCTAAATCCCACACGAAATGTTGGGAAAACATGAAGGCGCTCCAATCCATTCTCAAGCACAAGTGTTCCGGACATTGATGGGGATTTATCTTTTGGGATCCGTCCAATAGACCAAGTGCATGTCTGAGAAAAAAACACACGGTATGAACATACATTGAAATGATACAGCTCTCAAGTTCATAAATTATCCGTCATTCTGATTCCTCAGGGTATCCGCATTAGACAAACTATAAGCAGGAAGACTGTTATTCGCTAGAAATATGATAATCATGACAAGTAGATACCTTGTCAGAAAGGATGTTTACTGTTCCTTGATTTGAAGTGAGATCAGCTGATAAGATGCAAGGAGGAAGAGTGAACTGAACAGTAACTGAATCAATTGTCTTTCCAGGATCATTTCGTATTCCAACTAATACACTTACACGACAAGTTCCCCCGTCTGATGTTAACTGTGGTTTCACATATATTGGGGTGCTCTTCAATTTTCTGACCCTGAAAAAGCTTAAAACTATAATCTGAGAGTGCAAGCCACTCGGAATAAAATGGAACATCCAAAAAGACGATTAAAAAAACAAAGATTAACTATCATCATGGTTGTTTCAAATCCTGATTTAGAAATTGACATCAAGCTGAGTAATTTACCTGTAACTCATTAGCTTAAACTGTCCATCGGGAGGCACAAATGAGAGGATTTGATGAGATTCCCAAGGCCGAAATCGAACACAGCGATGGAACCTCACATCGTCTAGAATAGAAGGATTTGCAAATGAAAGAGTCAAATCAGGAATACCAGTAATATGGGAATTTACTTGAACTTCGCCATTGATCTCACATTTCACCAGAACACCATCCCTGAAAGAACAAAACTTTGTAACGAACAAAACATGCAGCTGAAAGACATGGAGCACAGGGCAAGTGTCCTTAAATAAAATAATAATCAATCACCCCTCAGATGTCTACATCAAGCCCAACCAGTCGGAGTTCCACATGTTCAAACTAAGCAACATGACATTCTCTGTGATGCTAGAAAACAGATGGCCCTATGTGTCGGATATCAAGCTATTTCCTCTAGATAAACCTTGATGAATTAACAAATTCAGGAGGAAATTTTAATGAGTATATAGGACTTCCACACTTTACAGCTTACAGAGGCACATCTGCACAATGTTTTTCAGGGTTATTGGAAAACTAATCAATTGCTTAGTGACTGTAATATTTCAGGTTTTCTAGCTACTCTAAATATCAACATTAGTATCTTTTTCTACCCAAAATAATTATCAACGTTAGGAACTGAAAAATGAGTATGGGAACATTTGAGCACAGAGACCTGCTTATTATAGCATCCATTTCCTCAACAAGATCTACATAAACTTCATTATTTGAATACTTCGGGTCAGCTGTTCTCCAGGGAACACAAGATGCCGTTGCACCTGGAAGGGTTTCACTCACATTTGAACTGTTGCCAGTCACAACGCTCAACATTTTACTAACAATATTTGGGGGAGCTATCATTTCTTGAAGGATATTAGGTTCAGTAGTTAGCGGGAAGCCATTGTCTATCATCTCATCTAGCAGCTGCCAGAATAAAACAAAGTGACACTTTTCATCAATGCAATACAAAGGAATGGACAGAACTACAAGTCTACAACAATCGACAAAAATGTTCAAATGGGAATGTAATAAAAGGGGAACATAGAGGATTTGTTTTTTGGCAGAAGTAAATCATAAGTATATTTCTTCCTGTTACAGTGATTTAAATTCACAAGTCATATCCGTGAGTTTGCATAAACAAATTAGATACCGGAGTGCTGCCAACTATTAAATTGGTATATTAAAATCATACACCTGTGCATAAATAACAAATAAATAAAACCTATCTGAAGATATTTAAAGCACTGATTCAAGGATGCCAATTCCCAACATCATAATATCACAGAAGTACCTCATATACAATAACGAAATTGTCTTTTATATAGTCTTCGTTCAGCCCTCCAAGATAATCATTCAGGACATCAGCTACCCTACAAAGGAACTAAAAATCAGATCGTTAAAAACAAAATTACTACGATTCATGTAGCACCACACTATGAGTTGCAGAGCACATCTACCTCAATTCCCATCAGTGGTGGCATTTCTACTTGGGTACACGCCAAAAAAGTAATTCCATCCCGAAAAACTTGGAAAAGATAATGTGTAGGGGATGCAATCACTGGTACTTGCTACATATAAGCACAGTTATAATGAGAGGGTAGAGGTTTAGAGCAAGACACCGAACAACCTCAATAAAGTCAGATAAACCAGTAAGACAGAAGTTAAATAAAACATAAATGAAAAAAAAAAAAAATAGATTTCTGAACAGAATGGCTAAATAATGCTCAGTAAGCTCCATATAACTTTCGCATCGGGGAAACTCGATATAACAGATGAACAAGCAAATAAAACTTTGTCAGACTGAAGAAAATACCTTAAAGGAATCACCTAGTGAAATGGCCTGCTCCCAGAACCAGTCACATATAGATCGATCTACGCGGTGCCCAGTAAGTTGTTTCTCTAGCATGACCTCCCTGAGCAACGAAGTAGACCAATCAATACCAGAAGCAGCCATCAAACATCGGAAAATAAAACGAAATTGATTGAATTTATAAGATTGAATCACCAGTTAAAGTATCTCAGAAGCTAAAAGCTTTGAATCCCAGAAACAAAGTTGCAGGCAAAAGCATCTCATTGGCATTAACTAAAACAATTTAAATGGCTAGAACTAGAAACACATTATTCTTCGCAAAATATATCCAACAAAATAACTCACCCCGAATCGGACAGAAGAAATATACATTGAAGCATCTCTGATCTCGCCCTTTTCTATGTGATCGAGAGGAGGTACTGCAAATACAAATTGAAGAAGCCAACAAATCTGATGCCGAGGCAGGGCCAGGGAGTCCTAAGATACATTAATCATTTTTCTCGGGAATAAGGGCCGACGTGACAAACAAATCTCCTTTCGCACCAAAAAAAGTCATCAACAAGATAGGGGATTAATTTTAGGGAAAATCGGTCCAAATTACCAAAATATTATTAAAAAAGGCTTAAAGAAAAGTATATTGTCTTTTCTCAGAGAAAACGTTGTATTGATATACTTATCAACATGTACTGATATAATTGTTAACGTATACTAATTTAGTTGTTAGGATATTGTTGTTAACGTATATTGATTTAGTTGTTAACGTTATATTCATATAGTTTGTTAACGTTTATAAAATAATACCAAAAAAGCACTAGGGTCTTTTTGACATGTGACTTTTTTTAGGTTTTTTATAATGATTTTTTGATTACTTAGGCTCTGAGGGGAATTTTCCCTTAATTTTATCGACCCATAAATGGAAGAAATGCGATTTACATAAAAAATATATATAAAAAAAAACTAAAAAAAATGAAACACAAACCAGTGTCTGATAGACAGTGAAAAAAGATTTTGTTACAAACATGATAAATGCAGAGAGCTAGAGTAAGTGCAAACAGTTAAGTAGTAAAAATTGTTTTCTCAACACGATGATTTGTAATGTACGAGGTAAGTATGTAAGGGAAGTTTTATCTCAACTTGTGTGAATGTGCTTCTTAAACGCTAACTCAAATAAGCATTATGTAGACAAGTTAATTTGCTTAGTTTAATGTCCATATATATCACTTTGAAATGGAGGGATTTTGACCAAAATAAAAATTTTAAAAAAAAAAATTTACTAATCAACAGTTGTTTTCAAACTAATTACCAAAATAGGGTTGTTTTGGGGCTGTTCCGTAGCAAGGTACGACGGAACAAGATGTTCCGCCAGGGAGGCTGACGGAAGCACTAGTTCCGTCAAGGTCCCCGACGGAACTAAATATTAGTTCCGTGACACATGTCGGGATTCCATTTAGTTCCGTCGGGGGCCCGACGGAACTAAAGGAATCTGCGCAGGATTCCCGACGCGTCGGAATCCCCGCCCCCCCCCAACGAAATTAAACCCCCCAACGAAACTAAACAAGTACAACGTTGTTTGTCACTTAAGAGACATGTGTTTTTACTTTTAAATTTCAATATTTCTTTTATTTGTAGGAAAAAAACCTAATTTATACCTAATGTTTTCTTTTCATACATAACAAATACCTAATGTATACTTAATAATAATAAATTAATAATAATGTTGGGAGTTCGAAATTATGGATTTTTCATTAATTATTAAATCTATACCTAATGTTTTCTTTTCATACGTAACTAATCTTTTATACATTGCCCCGCTTAATGTATCTTTCGCCTTCCTTTTCATAATGATTGTAGTCTTTTTTATGTAACTTATCATACCTAAAAAGTACATATACAATAACTAAAATTCTCTAATATAAATTTATGAAACAGAATTTTTGTGAATATTTTAAAACCTAACTATCAAATGTAAAACTATGATAATTCATGATTTACTTGGCATGGTAAATAGGTTTTTTTACAAAAACTAAAAAAAAACCCTGTGATTTTTTCGTTTTCAAGTTTTAATTAATCATGTTTTAATTGGTTCTTTTTCATTTTTTCTTAACAATCTAACCTTCAGTTTTTTTGTAATCTCCCTAATTGAACAATATAAAATTGGAAATATGAAAGAATATAGAACCCAATAAACATAACGTGCAGATTTGTCGAGGGTAATGAAGATTAAGGGAAAAAAACACCAATTACACAGAAATGTTAATTAATAAATAATAAAGAATGAAGAAAATTTAAATGTTACTCGTAATGTGAGGTTTCGATGAACAAGTGAATAGGGTTGTGTGTGTGAGAGTTGGGGGAGGTGGGGGTGGGTTTTTTTTGGTTAAGGAAGAGGGAAGGTTTTGTGTGTGTGTGTGGTGAGGGAGAGGGAAGATTTTACGGGGATGGGGCTGCGAGAAATTTGGAGGTGGGGATGGAGAGCCGCGGAAGGAAGTTGGGTGGAGTGGGGGCGATTGGGGGGGGGTGGTGAACGAATTAAATAGGGGGGGACGCGGATTGGGGTGGGGGGCGGGGGGAGGATTTTAATTGGGGGACGCGGATTGGGGTGGGGGGGCGGGATTCCCGACGCGCGTCGAATCCCTGCAGATTCCTTTAGTTCCCGTCGCCCCCTCGACGGAACTAAATGGAATCCCGACACGTGTCGATTCCCGACGCACCCCGACACGACCCAGCGTCGGGCCACGTCTAGCCCCGACGGAACTAGTGCTTCCGTCGGCCTCCCCGGCGGAACATCTTGTTCCGTCGTACCTTGCTTCGGAACACCCCCAAAACAACCCTATTTTGGTAATTAGTTTGAAAACAACTCGTTGATTAGTAATTTTTTTAAAAAAAATTTTTATTTTGGTCAAAATCCCTTGAAATGGATGTATATTGTTTTAAAAAGGTCTATTGTCCAATTTTTTCAAAAGTTTTTTTTTTTAAGTAATGTTATTACGAAATTTTTTAAATGTTTGCAATTTCGCCAGATCATTATCAAAATTTAAAAAATAGATAACGCGATGGACTGTCAACTCATAAGTTTCCAAATAGAAATAGTTTCTTTCTCCCAGTTTTATCCAATTCTTTCTCTCATTCATTTGTACACGATTTTAATTTTTTCAATTTACATAATTTCAAAAGGCAAAGAAAGTATATCAATACACAGTAATTAACAAAGAGAAAAATGCCAATGAGGATTGGTACAATTGGCTAAGGGCTAAGGCGTCGGCCTTCACCCTAAAAGGGAGGAGGTTCGATACCCACTGGTCGATGTGAGGGCCTTGTTGGTGGGCGATATGTAAGCATTCCCTCTGTAAAATGCCGCTTTTCTTTGAGCTGGAGGCATGCCCCGCCCCCAGTGGCGTGTGGAGCCAGGATTTAATGTTTATGGGTGCACAATTAGTGGTGGGATTTGGGGGTTCGGGGGCAACGCCCCTGATTTTTTTTTTAAAAAGGGGGATAAAAGGAAATCCACCCCTTCGTAAGTGGTTCATCGATTGTACCCGGAACTGCCACATTGATAAGCTTACTGCAAAGAGCATGTACATTCCATTTTCAAAAGACTGTACCATCTTTTGAAAAGAAATAAGGAAGAATAAATGAAGAAATTTATATATATTACCAGAGAAGAACACCATCTTTTGCAATCGCAAATAGATCATTAGTTGAAGGATCAATAGGTAGGTATTTCTTGAGGAAGCCATTTTCTCCAAGATAGTTATTTATATGTGCAACATATGATGCCTTCTCTGACTCACTTATGGTGTGAAGCAAGTTGGTGGTAGCAGCCTTTAGGAATGCAGATGAATTCTTTGCACTATTTCCTGTCATTGAACTTGCAAAAGTTTGTAGCTTTAAGTAAGCCTGTAACATTATGGCACCCTCATTTGTCAGTAAACTGCAATTTAAATAATAATCCAAATACAATCTCAGAATTAAAGGTATATATAGCTTTCAGGAAAAGTCCTATCAAATCGACTTAAACTATTTTGATAGAAAGAAACCTAATGCATATCCAATCATTAAAATCTAATAAGGTTAACACATGATGCAACCAATTCAAACTGCAAAAGATCTTATGCCAGAATTTCAAGATCCTTATGCAATGTACAAAGATGAGCATTATTCCTAATGGGAGGCTTTGAAACTAATAGCCTACTGTTTTATGGTTAAAATGTTGTTATATTTACAATTTACAATTCAAATCAAAATAATAGTTTATTGCTTTGGAATCTTCAGAGAAGTTCCACTGGCTCTATCATCAATCACAATAACAGGATGAGAGAATCTAAGAGAGAAGCAAAAAGTGATTAATCTTGAAGATAGAATTTCCAGAAAAAAAGAATACAAATTAAACACCAAATCTGAGATGACAAAACAAACCTTGAGAAACAATTCAAAATCGACCTCCTCTTCTGTGTTCGGATACAAATCCTGGATGAAAGAGGCTCTTTCTTCCTCACGCAGATTTTCTCCCACAACCTTCATCCTCGACATCTTGGAGGCCAAGTCACCAATAATAAGCTTCCCACTCTCCCTCCTCATGCCCATGAACTACAGAAATCAATAACCATCAATCAAACAATCAGTGGTCTCAGTATCACCCAGAAACCCAATTGCACGAAGCTCAGAAAAACAATCAAAATAATGCTCATGATGATCCAAAGTTCCAAACTTAATGGAGAGAAGAGAAGAGAGGAAAGAAAAAGGCCTGTCTTTGTGAATATCAGATTTCTTATTTATCTAACAGTCCCTTCTCTTTGGTTTCGTCTATAAAAAGTAGAAGTGTTAGGAAGGAATGAATCGAAAACATTCAAATTGAAATGAACCAGACTAGGAGTGGAATAACCTCCAAACTACCTACTTTCTTTAACCAACTAGCACCAAAACGAAATCATTATTCAATCTTAAATTTCCAAACATCACAGCGACAAACAGAACCAAAAGAAAAAAAAACAATGAAATATCATCCCTAGCTTCTTAATTCAATATCATCCTATTCACACAATCATGAATCACAAGCAATAAGAATATCATTCAGAGGGGAAAAAAAGAACATACCCTGGATGAAATATGAAGAAGAAGGTCAGACACCAGGGGAAGTGAGGGACGAAGAATCCTGCCGAGCAAGGGGATCGGTCAGGTTATGGAGCAAATGAGCGAGACCATTGGAAGGCGTGGAAGGTGGAGGACCCAGTAAGAAGCGCCAGGATGAAAGGGGAGCCAATCGGGGGCGGATCGGCGAACGATGATGCAGTGGATTGTGTCTTCGAGCTTGCAAATGAGAGGATCGGCGTTGCAAGAAGAAGCATCGACGTCGATTAGATCGGAGGAGGAGGAGAATGGTTGATTGGATTGGTTCCGGTGAGAGAGGAGACAAGAAAAAGGAGAGATGGAGGTTAGGGTTCGAGAAAATTGGTGTGAGCTGTTGGTGTGAAATGAGGAAGATGAAGGCTAGAAAAAATATAAAACGAAATGTCTGAGCTGGATTCGAACAGGGAACCTCTCACGCACTAACGTGATAACCAGCCGCACCACCTACACAAGTTGTCATGATATTCCTTCACCATATATATATTTTTTCAAACTTTATGTCTGCACCTACACACATGGGCACTAGTGTGGCTCCGTCCCTGCGCTGTGGCACTTGTCTACCCCCACCTAAACTTTTTCCTATCAGCAACAAAGAGAAAAATCATTGTGCATATACCTATATTTTCTCTCAATTTTAATTTAGCACATGTATGCTTTTATCTCTTAATTAAATACTTTAATTTTGCTTTTATTAACACCGTTAACTCTTACATGAGCTAATGATGTTAACAGAACAAAGTTGCAAGGTTAATGGTGCTAACAAAGCTAAATTAAAATATTTAATAAAGAGGGAACAAGGCATAAAACGTACAAATAAAAATTTTAGAGAAAGTACAATTGCTTGCAAAACAATTTTTCATATTTTACTTTTTCTATAGTCATAATCTAAAGATTCAAGAACCAAAAAAAAAAATCTAAATATTCAAATTCATACAAAAATAGCATTTAAATTAAATTAAAATGAAGTTATAGTTTTGTTTAAAAAATTTTGAAGGTCGAAAGTTAAATGTGCGTTCGTAATTTTTTGGACATAAGGTTGACTTCATTTCTGTTAGTGTTGCATTTCAATAATAAAGGTTAATCCAATTGTTAAAAAAGTTGACTCAAAACTATAAGGTTGTAGGTTTAAATCTCACCAATGTAACGTGATGAGCCAAAATCCAACTCACGTAAATTCTTTTTTTAATAAAACAAATGTAGCGATCCAGATACAAGTTCTACTATCTTGGTGCAAGCTGCATGTATTTGTCTGGTTCTCGTTGTCGAATCCTAATGTAAAATTCTTCTTGCGCTAAAATGAAATGACGAATATGATTTACATCTTAAATGAAAAATTGTATCTTGAATGTGCTGTGTAATTTCATCAATCTCACTCAATCCATTACATATGATTAAGTACAAAATTTCAGAATATCCCGTCTCCACCTCTGATAGCTCAATTCAGACGCAACCCAATCCGATGCTGGCAGAAATAGCTGTTTTTTACAAACCATCGAACCGTATCCTATAATGCACTTGTCCGGCTACAATTACCATCCTTGGGGATGGATAACTCAGACAACAGTGAATGCTGACTGTATGGAAGATGTGAACCGCGAGGCAATTGTCTGAGTGGCAAATTGTTGAATCTGCTTCTTAGCGTCTGAGAACAAGATAAGCATGTTTAGCATAATCAACACTAATATTTTCCCAAGGATGGCACCCCGAGAACTACCAGATGATATAATGACGCTCAAGGTAAAATACATGCAGCGGATTCCTTAACTTGCAGGAATCTTTTTTTTTTTTTTTTTTTTGGGGGGGGGGGGCGTTTGTGGTGTGGGGTAGGGAGGGGAGGGGAACGGGAGACATTGAACCGAAAGCACTGCCATAAATATCGACATAGCAAGTTTTTCTTTTTAAGAAGAAGAAAACTAATGTTGCCATTACCAAAAAAAATATTGCAATTTCGGCTATCATAACCCCAACAATCAAAATATAATAATTTTATGATTAAATAAGTCATGTAAAGGACTAACAGAGGCCTGCCGGCTGCACCACCAAGTTGTTTGACACAAAATACCTTGGACAAAATTCACTAGTATTTATTGGAACCCCCCACAAGAACTGGGCAGAATTCAGTGACATAATTTGCCACTTTTTCAAAATGAGAAAGAGGTGCTGTAGTACGGTGGGCCTTATCTACATGATGACAAGTAATGTTGGAAAAACGGTAGTAAACTGATATCAACATCAGATACCGACCACTCATGGGATGGGGAAACAAAGTACTCCATACCATTTATGGGAGGAGGGAAACAAAGTACTCCATACCATTTATGGGAGGAAAAATATGAATTCTAAACAAATCAATAAACTACTTGCTCACCTTTTCGGCATTTGGTAAAGCCCACAATATTTGCAATGCTTAGGGTCAAACAAACTCCTATGACAAGGAGATAATCAGCTTGAAGCCTTATGAGTGAGAATATTCCCAGCACGATCCATGCAATTGCCTATAAAACACGAATTTCACTTTTTGAGCAGAGTTCACTTATTGACATTCATATGCTTAAATTACAGGTGAAAATGATATACATAAATAGGAAGCAGTTCAGGCTGAGGCAACATATCTAATTTAACCATCAATCAAAGTCAACTCTCATGCAATACATGAACCCACTCATTTAGCCAGATCAAAACAGGATATTCTACCCCCTTCCCCCTTTTTAAAAAATGAAACAGTCTTTTATCCAATACCTGATACTTTATATTCTTACAAAACATTCCATTCCTAATGAAAGGATATAAGAATAAAAAACCTGTGTCATTGAATCCTGTACTCAATCCACATTTTCTTACCGCAAGGTAAAGGGTCCACCAGAAAAGCCATGAATCCTTCTTATTCATCCGGGCCAGTGACTGAAAGAGGGGGAAAATATGACTAAGATGCAAGTATCATGCAGCATTAGAAATACATTCTATAGCAATTGAGGCGGTAAATAGATGATGAGAAGTTAGTAGGTATTACTTCAAAGAAGATGACACCACATAAAAATATACAGAACACCTACCTCTTGGTCAAGAGATTCAAATTTCCAGACACTTTCACCCAGATCATTTATTTCATTCCACCACCTCAAACCAACTAAAATACGCCCACTGACATTCTTGACAACCCAAAAATCAAGAGCCGCAAGAAGGACAGTCACCACAAATATGATGACAAAGTTATCAATGAAAAGGGCAGAGAGAATGTAGAATGCCAAGGCTGCAGCCTGCCAAATACGAAAAGAGTTACTTCTATGACCTCAACATGATTAATTTAGAAAGTTGCAATATGAACACACTTAGTTAAACCTTGAATATAACATGAAAGAAGCAAGTCTTCGGATTGGCATAGTTTTCACCTACACGCTGCGCATAGAAGAAACATTAATCAACTATCTATCGGGAAAAACAGTATGAGATTTCTTAGTAAACAAAAGACTTCCGGAAGAGCTTCAATTTTGACCCAAGAAGGTCAAATATACAACAAATACTGAACCAAGGCATGAGTTCCACATCTGTTAATTCAATCAGTCCTCAGTTATGAACACACACTCTGATTCACCCTAACATGCATGGAGATTTCCATCAAAATAGAAGAAAATCTTATTTTATTTTTTTGGTCTAACATCGAAGAAAATTTTAATTGCAGATAGATCATCGAAAGTTCAACCAAGCAACATCTAGCTAACATTGGCAAACCAGATCTAATCATAGGTAAAAGCCTATTGTTCACAAACATCGCGGCTCACAAACCAATAAAAATGGAAAAGAAGAGAGATAGAGAATACAGCATAAACCCATTCCTGAACCCGAAAAAAAAAATGAAAGCAAGAAACCTTGAAATCGAAGAGTGAAATGGAACAAGTTTCGTCACCTGGTTGAGATCCATGTTGTATGAGAAGGAATAGAGCTTCTAAACAGTTATGGAGGTAAAGCTTACGGTCAGGAGCATAACAGATCTTGCGAATTCTATCGTTTGCTCCCTGCGATTTTCGTTTGAGACTACAACTCTCCTTGCATTTGTTGGATGGACCCCAGGATCAAATATAAGGTTGTATTTGCAAGAAAGTCCTCGACATTTTATAAATTGTAAAATCATTCCTCTAGCCTCCCTCGCGCACTTTTTGCCCTCGCCGTTAACGTACTACGTACCCGCCCCCTCCACGTTAAGTGAGTAAAATGAAGTCGTTTTAACTAAGCTCAATTATTATTTTCTGCTAATATTTAATACTCCATCATGTACTAAATATTAGGGGTGTTCATCATGCCCAGCGCCTTGTTCGCCCGCCCGTGCCTAACGAAAAATCGCCCTGCCTAATCCTAAGAAAAGCAGCCCGAAAAAAAAAAATTAGCGCATTAACCGGGTTTGACATTTTTTGTGGGCGGGTGGTATCGAGATCGGGGTATGTTGCCCTGCCCATTAGTGTATATAATATTTTTTTTTATTTTTTTATAGAATAAAAAAATTATTTTATATTTTTTTATAAAATATTATTATATTTTTTGCAAATTATATAACTTATAATATAAAAAAAATATCCTCATTTCTTCAACTCTTCCTCATTGGATGTCTACAAGGCTTTAATTACAATTTTTTGATGCCTTGTATTTAATGAATTATGGATGTTATTTAATATTTCAGTTATAGATATTTGACTATTTTTTATTTTGTTAAGACATATGATTTTCTTCTTAATTTTAAGACTTAAGTTGTAGACTTATATCCGAATATTAGAAGTGTAGAATTATGGATTTCATTTGAGGTTTGCAATATTTTTTATTAGGTATGACTAAAGCTATTTTTTTCATATAGGGTGTCGCAGGTTACGGGGTATCGCCACTTGGCGGGGAAGGGGCCGCCCTTGACCCATTATTGCCCGAACCCACAAATTTTAGAAACTTCTATCGGGCGGGCGGGCGGCACTGGGCCGCATTTTATCGCCGATGATCTCTTGGCGGGGCTCACCCCGCCCATGAACACCCCTACTAAATATAAAACAAAATTGATTTTTTTTTAAAAAAATAAAGAAACTAATTAAATTATTTTAAAATATTTATATTTTTTTTTTTTTCTTTAAACTATTTTACCTAACTTATAAATTGATATATAACTTAAGGACATACAACACATGATATGATTAAGTAACTTATTTAATTTTTTTAATTTCTCTAAAAAAGTTAATTTTGTCTTATATTTAAGACCGGAGGAATACTAGTATGTCTGTAATTTAAAAATGTTGAACTCAATGTCTTAAATTGACTTCATAGTTGGCCAAAAAAAAAAAAAAAAGACTTCGCATGAATTATGTATTTATTTTTCACCCTTACAAATTAAAACGTCAGGTAAATCCGTTCACATTGTATATTTAAATTTTCAACCATATCTTTTCTCATGTTGTCCCTTACAACTTATTTTGAAAAAGAAGGATTTATGTATATTTTTCAGCACGTAATACTTTACTTTCCTTTTTTTTTTTAGTCAACATATTAAAGTTATATTCCAAACACAAACTTTTAAAAAATAATTAAGTTTTATTCAACTGATTTCCGCCAAATAAGTTTTTTTTTTTTTTTTTACCAAATACCAATGAAACCCCTAACAAATGAAAAACCAAACATACAAGTAACAATACTCTTCCTTACAGATATATGCTACTCATTCGGGCGCAGCCTTAAGTTGGATATTCTCAAAGCCCATGGCTTAATGTGAATAATCTTTGTCTTTTTTGTTGTAACACTAAAGAATCCTAGGATCACTTATTCTAGATCTATGTGGTTTGGGTGCTTTTCAATTGGACTCACCACATTAGACTTTTCTTCCTTCTACCCTTCTAAATCTACATAAGGATGGACATGAATATTTGTTGCATGGTATGATTATCCTCTTGAGTACACTTTGCCACTAGCAAAACAATGGCAGCCAAGAAGAGTAATCATATTCTGCTTTGTCACGATGGTCTTCTATTTAGGCATTTCAGCTAGACCAAGTACACCCCCCTCTTCCTACTACAATAGATGCAGTTTGGAATGATATGAATCCCCTTCTCGAGATTTTCTCTCTGGTATCTGAATTCACTTCCCCCCTGCATATATTCTATAAGGTATTATATTTTGTCATATTTATAAAAGTTTGATAACCAAATTTACGTGGTTTAAAAAACGGTTAAAAATAGTTAATAATAATAAGTATGTCTGAAAATAAACATTTTTTTAAGTATACCCTTATATAATAAATTAAGTATCGTCAACGTTTTATTTAATGCAATGCATATAAATTAACGATGGCTAAAAATGGGGAAAAAATTCATTAAATGTTTTAAAACTCTTGTAAGACTTTTATAAAAAGAATTAAGACAATTTAAATTTTAAACTCTTTTAAAAATGGGAGGAGGGAGTAGTTAATTTTTCTTGTTGTCCTTGTCCTGTTACAACTTGTACTTTCCAGTATTCTTACTTTATTAATATCATCTCACCTCAAAATAAAAAAATAAATAAAAAAACATACCTGAAATAACTGAAACAAAGAGTATTTCTTTGTGATAAGCGTTTATTTCTTACTCCCTCCGCTCCTAATTATAAGACGTATTAAATCGGTTTTGGAGAGATTAAGGAAAGAAGTTAAATTAGTTAATTTTACTCATTTTTTAAAAATCCTTATAAATTTAAAATGACATAAGTAAAAGTGAATTAACAACATTTACCACATACCTCTCCAACTTAGAATTTTTCTTTCTACATGTTTTTTAATTGAAATAATGGTCTTGCTATATACATTTATATGTGTGTAGTATATATGTATAGATATAAATATAGATACACACACATACATACATATATCTACACATATATATGAACACACACACAAAAATATATATATAGACACACACATATATATTTACATACATATATATTGACAGGCGTGGACACACAGATATATATATGTATACACACACTGACACACATATATACACAGATACACACACTCATAGATAGATATGTGTGTGTGTTTGTGTATATATGTATGTATATTTGTATATAGACACACACATATATGTAATCACAAAAAACCAAATACACTTGAGAGAATAAAATAAAGGTATTTTAGGAAGAAGTTGATAAAAATTAGAATGTTGTCCTGTAATTAGGATCAAAATCAACTCCCAAATATTGTCTTATAATTAGAACGGGAGTATTTTTTTGGCATGCAGCAGTAACAGAGGAGTTCATTTTAATTTCCTAGAGAGGCTAGCTAACGATATGATAACGAGCGTTCGAACAGAAAATGGAACGAGAGGTTGTGGATGGGTCGTTGCCTTATCCCAAGTGCTCAAAAGAGGTGAACAATCGGCGCTATGAAACACACTTCGGAACTCGAGCCCCAAAAGAATGGCCATTCTTGTGACCCTCCAGCAGAACCAGTTATCTGCCCCCCCAATGGCCTCTTATCTTTCTGATTTCAGTGGAACCAGACTTCACTCCCAAATTCAGGTTGTTTACCTTACCTTTCAATCAACCTTCTTCATGGCTTCCCTGTTATAACTCACACCATGCTTATTTTCTGATAACAGTTGAAAAGGAAAGTATGGCGACCAAAAGGGGGTTTTTCCGTCTCGGCGTCAAGCAACAAGAAAATCCTCATAATGGGAGGCACTCGCTTTATCGGTGTGTTTTTGTCTAGGCTTCTTGTCAAAGAGGGTCACCAGGTATCGCATATCCACTACATTCCCATGTTCTTTAGCTTCCTAACGCTGACAATCTGCGAGTCCATCTTCATAAATTTGGCAGGTGACTTTGTTCACCAGAGGAAAAGCACCTATTGCTCAACAATTGCCTGGTGAATCAGACAGTGATTTTGCTGATTTTTCTTCTAAGGTATGCACTTGTTGACCCTGTTTCATTTCATATCTGGAACGTTTATTGTTTTTAATAATTTGGTTTTCCTAGATCCTGCACTTGAAAGGAGACAGGCAGGACTTTGAGTTCGTGAAGTCCAGCCTATCAGCAGAAGGGTTCGATGTTGTTTATGACATAAATGGTACGTACCGTCTTACTTCCTCTCACCTTCTGCGTATAGTATCCTTCGCATTTTTCAATATAGTCGATGGTATTTTATTTTGTTTTTTGAATTTTTATGTCCCACGCTGTGGCATCGAATGACGATTGATTGATTGATATATATTCCAGGACGGGAGGCAAAAGAAGTAGAGCCCATAATCGATGCTTTGCCAAATATGGAGCAGTAATCACTAGTAGTCTTTTTCTGTATTGTTCATTAATCAGTTCCCCAGTCAGTTCATTTTAACATGAAAGCTATTTATGATATGTTTGTTATATTCTGCCCTCCATTTGCTCATGCACGTGCATGTACATTGAAATTTGATATCAATGAATAAAAACGCCGAGTTAAGATGATGGACATTAGATACGAAGATGAAATTCAATCGGCAGAAGATTTTTTTAAAAAAAAAAAAAAAAATTTGAAAGTGCAGGGGTAGCATTATTCAAAATCTGTATGATTGTTGATGCTTGGATGGATCGTATGATAATTAAATTTGGGATCTAAACTGTAGGTACATATACTGCTCATCAGCTGGTGTCTATCTCAAATCCGATTTATTACCTCACTGTGAGGTAAGAACCTCTTTGGCTGACCTTTCTTCCATTGTTATTCAGACATTACTTGTAAGACGCAATCCATAGAACGAAACAATCGCATTTTGACGAAGGCAGCTACTGTCATGTTTTTCTTTCTCAAGAAACTATTGTAATGCTAGAAAATAATACAAGAACTGAAGAGGATCTTGTGATTTTGTGGCATAACATGGTGATGCTAGTTGATGTTAGGGAGAGGTACTATTTGAGAAGTGAAATTAATTAACTGTAAACATGGTTGGTGGGGGTGGTAGACTGATGCAGTAGATCCAAAGAGCAGACACAAGGGGAAGCTAGAGACAGAGAGCATGCTGGAATCGAAGGGCGTGAATTGGACATCAATAAGGCCAGTATATATCTATGGACCCTTGAACTACAACCCTGTTGAAGAGTGGTTCTTCCACCGTTTGAAAGCCGGCCGCCCTATTCCCATTCCCAGCTCCGGCATCCAGGTTACTCAACTCGGACATGTCAAGGTACTCATTCAAATGTAGTCTTTGCCGGCTGTATCAGCATCTGAACATTATTTGATCTCCCATAAATCAAATACTACTCTTGTTTTCACACTACTGGGAATGGGGATCGAATCGACATGACATTTTTGTTATTGATAAAGTACGGTTCAATTATGACAGGATTTGGCAAAGGCCTTTGTTAAGGTTCTTGCTAATGCTAAGGCCAGCAGGCAAGTATTCAACATCTCAGGTGATAAATATGTCACATTCGATGGGCTAGCAAAAGCATGTGCCAAGGTAAACAGTTCATGTCACTTGAATAATACAGATTCCTTAATCAGGCCTTTTTTGTTTTTTACTACCATAGATGGCCTTTTTCCTTTTTCCTCTTTTGGTATTGTGCAGGCTGGGGGATTCCCAGAGCCAGAGATCATTCACTACAATCCCAAAGACTATGATTTTGGGAAAAAGAAGGCATTTCCCTTTCGCGACCAGGTGAGAAGGGCAGTCACAAATGAGATGGGAAGGACTTTGAATTATGATGTATTGTGTTGACTAATAGGTGACAAATTGCAAACTATTCGCAGCATTTCTTTGCATCCATAGAGAAGGTCAAGAGCGTGCTGGGGTGGGAGCCAGAGTTTGGGCTGGTGGAAGGCCTTGCAGACTCCTACAACCTCGACTTCGGCAGAGGAACTTACCGAAAGGAAGCTGATTTCTCTACTGATGATATGATTCTGGGCAAGACTCTTGTTACTGCTTGATCCCTTGTTATGAGTTCCCCCCCAAACAGGTCCAGTTGAGTTTGCTTTGCTTCAGTCATGAAAAATTAAAAGACGCTACTTGGGACCAAAAAACACAACAGAGCCCAATTTTATCTTTCCCATGTAAGAAAGGCCCACTGTTTTAGAGTCAGGCATGTCCCTTTCCGAGTCACACTGTCTTGTTTGGTTTTATCAAAAAAAAGAAATGTAAAGTTTCATCTAAGGAAGTAATATGGTTGGTTGGATTCTTCCCTTCCAATCTCCAAAGGCCATGACCATTTCAGTCAAAACAAATTGAACAAGATTCTAGAAATGGATGAATTGACTGATATACCCTTCTATGGGGGAAAAACTATCATGAGCACTGATAATCAAAGTTTGGAGATATTATTCGCGAATGGTGATGGCTAATCCATACGTTTATTTCAATGTCACTATAAATTGATTATATGTTTTAATTTTTGTGATTTCTTGTCTTTTTTTAGTTGCTCCATCCGAAACCTTAGTTCCTTGTTTTTAAAAATATAAATGACCCTGAACTGACCCAGGCGATCTTATTTTGAAAACTTAAAATACAAAAAGAAAGAAAGTACTAATTTAAATTCTGATACCAAAAGCAAACCAACAAAAAAAAAGAAAAAGGAAAGAATAAATTAGTTGATATGGGTATCAGAGAGACAGAAAGAATAAAGAAAATGTCGGTTTGGCCTTCCTTATTCATATTGGTTATAGTATTTTAGTATCAGAGGAAGATTTTATTCAGCAGTACTCCCCAGGGAAATTTCCTGTACATGGCCTAAATTTCAGGACACCAACACAATCTCTTGGGAGCCAAAAAAAAGACCTCCGCTAGCCCAACGCTGACTTCTTTTATGGGGGTGCCACCTGCCACGAGAAGCTTCGTCAGTGGATTAACGTGTTCATTAAGGTATCCGGGGATTATTGAAGAATATTCTTTCCCCCTTCATTCGACAATCTTACCTTACCCCCATTCTAACTACAGTCTCAGCACCCAAACTGTCCATATCGTTATCCGTTTACCATTCGTAATATGGTCGGCGCACTCCTTCCTTAAAGTTCATCTGCATTATCCTCCAACATTCCAGAAACGTACTATAATGGTGTTATATTCCTTTTCATTATCTTAACTATCTTCATAACTAACCTCTCACCAGAAATGGTTTACTTTACCCGCTGCTTTATTCAGACTGTCGAGCGTTATTCACGCCGTCCAAGGAGCAAACGCGTATCGCCACGTGCTGCTTCCAAGGCCTCTACTGAAGGCCCGTAGCGGACACTTGTCCCACAAATTCGGATTGCATGGACCCCACCTTACCTCTTAATTTAAAATTGGACGCAATTTGAGGGGCCCCGCCCCGGAGTGGGAAATCGCTAATATGCGTAATTGGTCATTCCCCCGAGACAAGGATCTAGGAAGTAACGGCCATTTTGCGGAACGCCACGTGTCTGGTAATGGTGACGACCTTGAATTGGATTTTTAATTAAGTATTAGCAGATATAGTAGGATCCTTTGTTAATTACTTAATTATGTAGGGCCAGTCGGTGATATATGTTTGGGCGGTGGAAGTTAACCAGAACCAGTATTTTACATCGCACCATTTTTTTCCCCTTCTTTAATAAATCGAATTTCAAATTAACGCATGGTCACTTGTCCTGTTTCTTTTAGTTTGAAACTTTGAATAAAATCAAAACCGATGTTCTCGTTTGCATGATTTTTCTGTCATTAACTCTACAGTGTTAAGATGGGCACATGTGGCAGCGTTCTGTCTCTTGTTTGGAGACATACAAAAGGTCTGCATGTATAGTACTCTTAAACCTTGATTCTTATAATTCAAACAAATGCATGTTTTATAAATCAAATTAATCCATTTCACATATTTTTTTTGAATAAATATGAATCAATACAAAGTAAGAAATATCGTAGGATTTTTATATTATTTCATCAAACCATCGAGGAACTCCTCTCACATGGGCTAATTGAAATGGCAACCATTCATTTTTTGGTGTCTTGGACAAAAAAGATGGTAACCATTTATTAAAATTAAAAGGCAGGAAGTGAAGAAATTATAAGAAATTCTCAGTCAAAAATAATAATATAATCATATGCATATCTATCAACTACATTAATTCCAGCATTTAAGCAGAGAATCTTTATATTATTTCATCAGACCATCGAGGAACTCCTCTCACGTGGGCTAATTGAGATGGTAACCATTCATCAAAAGGCGGGACGTGATGAAATTGTAAGATATTCTCAGTCAAAAATAATAATAGAATGATAGCCATATCAACTACTATTAATTCTAGCATTTAAGCGGGGTCCCACGCTAAAAGTAGACTAAACGATAACGTCGTAATAAATTGATTCCCAAAGGATAGCTGGCACCATCTGATTATAGGACACGTGCACTCTTGACCATTTGATCAAAATGCCGACAGCGCGTACTAAAATGTGTGGCTCATTTTGGGCTGAATTTGAAATGACTACGATACCACATTCCACCACCTTCGGGGTAATTAAATAGTACGTAGGACCCAAACACCGAAAAGTCTTAACTCAGAATGGATTATTTTAGTCTCCAGACCTCATTAGAAAAAAAAACAAAGTTCCTATCACAGATTCAAATCTGAATTCTCCTCAACTTCCAAAAGTTCAAAGGTAACATATTATCCTCACATCACTCTCCATTTAATATAATTTCTTTTCTTTTTTTAACAGCCCCTCGAAATTTCTATATATATTGCACCTCCCCAGCTCCATTTCCCTCACACTCAAATCAACCTTACCTTTGTTACAAGCTAACTCGCTCTCTTCTCATACACATCTTCTCTCTTCATTCAGTGAACGCTTTCTTCCTTCTCACTCACTCTCTCTCCAAGCATCAACTACCAGACACACTAGCTAGGCAACAACTATGGCTCCTGATATCACCACCGTCGTGGCCAACGCCACCGCTACCCAGGCAAAGGCCACCGGGGACCGTGCCTTCGTGACTTTCCTCGCTGGCAATGGTGACTACGTGAAGGGAGTGGTGGGACTGGCCAAGGGTCTGAGAAAGGTGAAGAGCAAGTACCCTTTGGTGGTTGCTATTCTGCCAGATGTTCCCCAGGAGCACCGTCAGATCCTAATCTCTCAAGGCTGCATCGTCCGAGAGATCGAGCCGGTCCACCCGCCTGAGAACCAAACCCAGTTCGCCATGGCTTATTATGTCATCAATTACTCCAAGCTTCGTATCTGGGAGGTCTGTTTCTATATTTCTTTCTGTTTTTGCATTGTATGTCTTGTACGTATTCTAGGACTCGCTGGTTGATGTATATTTTGGCGTTTCTCATTTGGATGGAAAATTATGTATGCAGTTCGTGGAGTACAACAAGATGATCTACCTTGATGGAGACATCCAGGTGTTTGACAACATAGACCACCTTTTTGATCTGCCAAACGGCTACTTCTACGCCGTAATGGACTGTTTCTGCGAGAAAACTTGGAGCCACACCCCACAGTACAAGATCAGCTACTGCCAGCAGTGCCCTGATAAGGTTCGGTGGCCAGCTGAGTTTGGACCCAAGCCTCCACTGTACTTCAACGCTGGCATGTTTGTTTACGAGCCTAATCTGTCCACCTACCGTGACCTCCTCAAAATCCTTCAAGTCACTGAACCTACTTCCTTCGCTGAGCAGGTATATACGTTGCTTCATCAAAACAGTTCTGTTCTAGATCTATCGATCATGTCCCTGTTCTTGTTCTTGGGTTGTATTTTGATCGAATTTAAATTTTTTTGGCCGCAGGACTTCCTGAACATGTACTTCAAGGACAAATATAAGCCCATACCCAACGTTTACAACCTTGTGCTGGCCATGCTATGGCGTCACCCTGAGAACGTTGAGCTTCACAAAGTGAAAGTAGTTCACTATTGTGCTGCTGTGAGTATATATCTTGTGTAGTCAATATTAGTTGTGGATCATGATGATGATGTTAATAGCTTGTACTGAATACATTCACTTGTGGGTGGCAGGGGTCAAAGCCATGGAGATACACAGGGAAAGAGGAAAACATGGACAGGGAAGACATAAAGATGCTGGTGAAGAAGTGGCGGGACATATACGAGGATGAGACGCTGGACTATGTGAACCCAGTGAATGTAGGGCGTATTCAGGAGGCACTTTCCGAGGCTGGTCGGGTTGCATTCGTACCGGCCCCATCTGCCGCTTAGCTTTCTTAAAGAACATCAGAGTCTGTAAATTAAAGAAACAGCACAGAGTCATCTTATTTTGCTTTTCTTTTTCTTTTTGATTTGGATGATCTTCCTAGCTATATACAACGGAAGTCACACAAATTTATTAATACTTTAAATTCTTAGGACTCAGGGGACTGTATTATTAGAGTCCAGTTTCCCCCTTTTTTTTTTTTTTTGTAATGATGAATATGCAGCCACAGTAGTGCAGTACTGTTGAGCTGTTATGGTATCCGTCTTTGGATGAAAATGAATATATTTATTTTAGTATTTGTGGTTCTCCATTTCTTTTCATTTTCTGCGGCGCTAATACAAGTCTCTACGACCGGGGAATCGTATCCATGGGCGTCATTAACAGGCCTGCTATATTTTCTGTGAAGAATAGGGGTTTTGAATAAAAATTGGTGAATTACTAAGGAACCATGTTGGCCGGTGAATTAATCGTTCCGGTTACATAGACACTGGGACCTGGCCGGTGTATTATATATACAGACGCTTAGTTAATGTGTTTGTTTACTTTGCGCCATCCCCGCGTTAATTACTTTGTCGAATATACTCATACAACGCTTCCATGATCTATCATTCATATCTTTACTTGAAGGCCGTTTCTGAGTGTGGGAGCAA
Source organism: Acacia melanoxylon (assembly GCA_019022615.1). Lineage (NCBI taxonomy): Eukaryota > Viridiplantae > Streptophyta > Magnoliopsida > Fabales > Fabaceae > Acacia > Acacia melanoxylon. Next base: position 10,110,168 of record JAFJYJ010000019.1, on the reverse strand, counting down.
TTCCAGCGGCAGACTTAGGCAAATCTCTACTATTCTCGATACACTACAACTAATTAATCTTGAATTATCAGGAAGTATTCTAGTGTAATGCCAAATTTATATATATAATTTACGTATGAGAATTATGAGTCAGAAACACGGGGACCGTGGTAAGGTCAGTTCCATTTTTAAATTTTTAGTGAAAGAGGACATTATAGATTATATATTATATTTAAGATCTTAATGCCAACAAGGCCTATTAGCTCAGTTGGTTAGAGCGTCGTGCTAATAACGCGAAGGTCGCAGGTTCGAGACCTGCATGGGCCATTTTGTTATTTTTTCCACGTACAAGATCGGTTTGGGCTCCGCAGGTTATTAGGCCGTATCTCTTATTTGGGCCTCATTTAGGCTGTGCTGTGTATCTGGGCTACATTGGTCAGGTGATTGGGATTGCTAATCGCTAACAGCAGCCCATCTCTCTCTTTTTTTCTCCCTCCATTACAATTTCCAATAGGTACCTCTCATTTTGACAGTTTACTCCCGCTCCCGAATCCCGATTCTGTTTTTTACTAGCTCCCCAATCGCACTCAGCGCTTTGTTTCAGGTGGGTAAAATGTTGTCTTCTCTTTTCTTCGGTTATTGAGGTTCACCGAGGGTCAAAGATAATTGTTCATAAGTTTGCTGTCAGACAAGAGGGAAGGCCGTGTTAAATTATATTCAATTTATTAAATCCAATCATTTTAACTTCAGTTCCCTTAAAAAAAAACCCATTATTACTTCATAAATTTTGGAATGTTTTTTTTTTCTAAAAAAAAAAATTGCAGCATTGTTTCAGACTTTCAGGAGGCAAGTAACTTCAAATTCGCTGTGAGAGGAAAGAGATGCGCCTCGGTTATTTATTTACCAGAAATTATTCAAGTTTCTTGAAGTTATTGAGAAGAAATTTTTATAATTGTTTTTTGGCAGATTTTTCTATTAAAGCTATTGCAACACATTCGTTAACTAATCGTTATTCTTTCTTTTTTACCCCTTTTAATGAACCTGACTAATTGTTATTCTTTCCATCATTTATCTCAACTGATTTTTAGTCCAAACTTTCTTGGATATACAATAACTGTGATCCTTGGCAGGATCGAAATACTTGTGACTGTATCACAGTATTTTTTAAGGGAAAAGAATTCAGAAAAATGAACAATTTGTAAGAAATCCGTATGAAGTAAAATCGTACAATCAACATTGTATTGATAATTCACCGATGTCCAATTCTAACACGACTATGAGCATGACACGTATAACGTCTGATTCATTCATTATTCAAAATCTACATCAATAAGCCATTGCTATCATATAATAAAATTCTTCCAAGTAGAAAAAATATTGTACGCAGTAACAAAGCAGGAGGACCCAAGAAAAACCCAATGAACATAGTAGTAATTCAAGCTCAAACCCCCTTCGAAGCAAGATTGCAATGCAGCGTTCCACAAGTGATTGTTTTCAAGCCTGATACACAAGAAAAAAAAGCCATATGATTATTTAAATAAAAAGTTAAGAGAAATCATCTATTCAAGAGATTTATAAAATTCAAGCATACCTTGTTGGCTATATTGTTGGAAAGCCAATCCAGTCCCTCGTAGAGTCCTTCCCCAGAACTGGCACATGTGCTTTGGATATACCAGTGCCGTTGACGAAGAGAATGAAGACCAAGTTTGTCCGTGATTTCTGCAGCATTCATGGCATTTGGAAGATCTTGCTTGTTGGCAAATACAAGCAGCACCGCATCTCTCAACTCATCCTATACAGTAAACCACAAAAAAGGCAGTACCAGTTAACAGGAATGAAAGTAACACTACAGTCGAAAGGCTTCGCCATCATAACTCAAATTGCTGCACTTAGCGCACGAGTGAGCTAGCAAAATCCAACATCACAAACTGGAATCAAGGGTTAAGCTTCCTTCATTATTAATAAGTTTCAGAATATAGATTACTTTGATTTACCTCGTTCAACATCCGGTGAAGCTCATCTCTGGCCTCAACAACACGATCACGATCGTTGCTATCAACCACAAAGATAAGCCCCTGGGTATTTTGGAAGTAGTGTCTCCATAGAGGACGAATCTGTAGTACGGATACAGAAGACAATTAATGGAACAAACTAGTACATGTAACATGTTATAATCAACATGGTTCAGGTTCATCAAACGAGATTCCAAGTTAACCTCAGAAAATGTTAAAAAATGGTAGCCAGGTAACTCAGTAAACCGGATTACAAGACTCCATAGAAACCATCTTAAAAATTACATATAAGTAGACAGGAAGCTAGGTAAAATGTCAGCCACCTAATAAATTTTAAGAAATGGAGTGGACTTAACGTGCATAAGCAACATATTAATTCTACAAAATATACCTGCAACACAAAATTCATGTCTTATATCTCGCACGTAAACCATACTCAAATCAAATGGTAAATAGGAAAAATTTTAATAGTACATGAAGCATGACAACTGTGTGTAGGAGTACTCTGATAGTACAATGCAAGGTTAGCCATTCCCATTACAAAGGAGGAAAAGCTTGAAAGACAAGTGGCTTCACTATTCACAGCTTAGTTTGTGTTGTGTGCAAATGACACGAGACTATCTGCAAGCACATATGCTAACGAAAATGGATAATACTGGACACAGTCTACAGCAATGAAATGGATCATAAATTAATAATCAAGTATCACAGGTAAGCATATGATAGCTGTACATTTAAACTAAACCACAACAAATCTTTCAAGGGCTACTATATGTTTTATCATGTGAGCCACTACATGGATAGCCTTCCCTTCTATAGTTAAGGAAAAACTTGAAAGACAAGATGGCTCCAATTTATGTAGCTTATGCTTTTGTTGCATGCTAATGACAACATATTTAATTAGCACAAGACCGTCCATAAGCACATATGCCAGCAAAACAAACACAAATAACACAATGTAAATCTCATAGACGCTAAACTTGAAATTAAAAAAAAAACACAAACACACTAGCTCCGATCCTAAATGTAAGACGTAGTTTCCAGCACACTTACATTTAGGACCGCAGGAATATATAACTTATTATCAAATCCTTCTTTCCTTGATGAAAGCACTTAATGAAGAAAAGGAAGACAAGTAGAAAAAGCATGATTCATTGCAGAAATAAATTTAAGATTATTGCAAAATTGTAAGTGATCTCTCCAAACTACAACACATAACAAAACTATACTAAGCGCACACCTTGTCTTGGCCTCCTACATCCCAGACCGTGAAGCTAATATTTTTGTATTCCACAGTCTCCACATTAAATCCTGTCCAACAATGAAGTTGGGTGGTGAGATCAGGTCAAGAAAACCATTATGCACTCAAAGCCCTACAACTTCAGAAAATGAAATACTTTTTAATAAAAAAGTACGAGCATACAGAAAGTAATTTGAAAGTACCATACCGATCGTGGGAATGGTTGTCACGATTTCTCCTAGCTTGAGCTTGTACAAGATGGTGGTCTTACCAGCAGCATCAAGACCTACCATAAGAATACGCATCTCTTTCTTTGCAAAGAGTCGACTAAACAGTTTGGTGAAAGACAGCCCCATCTCTTTACTTAAGCTGGATCCAGATTTCAAGTAGAGACACAGATCAATAAATACATAAAAGGGCACATTTCTTCATTGATCAATTTCTAGCTTCAAGAAAAAGGGCATCACAGAAACATTGTATGGTTATAGAAAAAGAAAACAAGATCTTCATTAAACGGTAAACTTTTGCAGATACACGCAACAATGAGACAGATCGATCGAAAAAAGTAGACGTGCGCATGCGTCCTTGCAAAAGATCTGCTAGAAATCCAAACAACATTTTTTTGTAATCCGTGCAACAATAAATTTTTCAGACAATAAGATCTCAAAAGAAGAAGCTCAGATTTACGAGAATACAAGCGACAGGAATGGAGTGCAAGTAATTCAGATTTCAGATCCACAATGGAAATCCAATCGTCCCACGAATACACTTCCGAGACATTAAGACAAGTAGTAAATGCTCGTATTAGAAAAACAGACTGCAGAGGAAGGCGCACTTACATGGAGGACACCGCGCGATGGATTTGTAGAGGACAGGTAAAGAATGAAAAGTCGAAGGCGAACCGTAAAAGTTTGGTTTGAAGTATGATAACCCGGCAATCTCGTCCATTAAATTTTATAGTGGCCCGGAGATAACGATTAACAGGAGTAACGGTCCTGACTCCTAATGACGGCGTTATGGTCTCATTTGTTTAAAATTGCTATTTTAAATTTAAATTAGAAGTCGGGGATTTTTTTTATGGGAAAATATTTTAAGGAAAAGAAAAAATATCAAAAAAATATCAACCCCAAACCCCTTATAAAAAAGTCTCATTGTCAAAATGATTTTTCAAATGTTGTTAGAATGGTTTTTCTTATTGTTCAAATTTTTGTATAAAAAATTTATTTTCAAAATAGTTTTTTCAGTTGTCAAAATGATTTTTCCGTTTGGCGAAAATTTTACGGGTTTCTAAAATTCAACATGTCCGAGGAAAAACTCTAAAAAAAATGTACAACAAGAAAAATCATTTTAATAACATAAAAAGACATTTCGACAACTATATTTTTATTGGGAAATTTTAACAACAGTAAAAATTATTTTGACAACTGAATTTTTTTAATATTAGAATTCTGTAATTAATATTAAAAAAATTCCTAGAAACGTTATAAAAAAGTCTTGAGACTTTTTTTTTTTTTCCCTTTCTTGGGACCTCACTGTTATTTTACTTCTTTTTTGTAATGGGCAAGGACCAAAAGAAATCTAAGCTAAGGGTTTTGAATTTACCACGTTTCCCGTGGAAATAGGACTTTAATTTTTTTTTTTATATAAGAATAGACTTTAATTTTGGGAAGAGATGAAAATGATTGGAAGAAAAAAACGATGAAAAATAACAAAAAGGCCCAAAACTAATGTAAAAAGAATTCGTGTAGTAGCATGGGGTTTTAATTTAGGGTTAAAGTGATAATTTGTTCATGAAAATTTTATGATAATGTTATTTTGAAAGTTTTTTTTTTTTTTAAGTTTAATGTTATTCGAAGTTTTAAAACATAACAATTTTATCTCAAACAATTAAAAAAGTAACACTAACTGTTAAAAAATTGACATTGATCTTTAATTTTTTAACGGTAAAAGGTAACATGGCTCCACTTTAATATTTTCGCGGCAACATTATACTGAAGAAAATTTATAAGACAAAATTGCTCCTCAGCAAAATCTATCATAATAAATTTGCATCTTAATCCTTTAATTTATTTCACCCTACAAATTTTTGCTCTATTCGACAGTTTGTTTATCAATTTTACTTTGGAAATATAAAAAAAAAAAAAAAAGAGTAATATCACGTCTGGTTATTAAGAATGTTAACGCTCTGTCAATATTAGTTTTTTAACCATTAGAGTGACGTTGCTCATTTTTTAAAACTTCTGACACAAAATTGATCTAAAAAAACTTCTACATACCCACTACTACTTTAACTCTTTATTTTTATACTTGAAACTAATCTAGTACTCGAAAATAATTATTGAATTGGAATCACCAGTATATCAAAGATTAAATGAAACAAAACACAATAATTAGATAGGGGATCGGACCTGATGCTTCTCATTTTCTCAATATTAGAGCGATAAATACAGTTATAATTAAAAGCATGTGAACTAAAAAATTATAATTTAAAAACACTTAAAAATTATAATCCAAGCGTTGGTTTTTTAAGCCAGCAGATACCATACTACTACATATATAGAGAGTAAGGCTTTTTATCATTTCGTAACGTAGAAATCATGAACTTCCCTCTAGCTCAGTACCCAATTTATCGTGCCTTAGGTTGGGTATTTAATTTCACTTCCTGCCCATGTTATTGAACTTGCATTTCTGAGAACTCTGGCAATCAAGGGAAGAAAGAAGATATCATTGGAGGGAAATTAGGGTTTCTGAAATCGTTGAACAGTTTTGAGAAATTTAAGAAGAAGGTGAAGCAAAATCTGATGAGCATCATAGCAGATTGCCAGTATTAGGCGTGTGGGTATTGATTAAACACCTAATTTCCCTCGATTTGCTTACTTCTTCTGGAGTTTGGTTGAATCTATGTGAACAGATTATACATAAACTGTTCATTTATAGCTTCAGGGTTGCTTATGAATGAACTTAAAGAAAAGAATGTCGGATTTAGCGTCTATGATCTATGAAGGTTTTTCTACCGTTCCAATATCATCGAAACTAGCGGAATAAATGAATAATTCAAAGTTTAAATAATCCAAACTGGCGAATATCATCGAAGCAGTGGTTGCAGAATCCAAAGTTGCAGAATATATAAATAATCCTTGGGTGCTGTTAGGGTTGTTTCTCTTATCTCTCTAATCATTGGATTCCATGAATGATCGGACTAACTTACAAATATTGAAATGGAAGTCCATCTGAGTACATATATTAATTAAAAGGGATTTAGGAATGCAAATTTAACACTAGAATCAATATACCGTAGCCTTTATGATTTTTTGACTATATCGATGCCTCCAATGAATTTTCTGCCGTTAGGATTCTTACGTAACGCATAAATAATATTCTTTGATCTCCAATTTTGCTTCTTCTTTTTTTCCCCTTAATAACTAAGAGACATAGAGGTAATTTGACCCAAATTTTAAATCCCTAATTGGGTCACATAACCTAATTAATAATTTGTTAAGTTTAAGAACCCAAATTAAAATTTGGGAAATTCAACCGTTTTTATATAAGATTCTCCCTAATTTAATTTAATATAATCAAATAAAAATAAAAATAATTAAAATATAATATCCAAATCTAATCAATATAATAAATTAAAATCATAACTAATAATAAAATAATAATAAATCTAAATAATGAAACATTATCCAACAACAGTCCCTAACCCCATGGATTGCCCAGCTTTCCTCTTGATCCTCACACTCTTGTCTGCCATAACAAATTTAAAAAAATCTACTGAATGAATGCTTGAAATCGAAAGGCGATCTGGAAAAAGAAATTCCAAGAAAATAGGGAAGAAATGAATAAAAGAAAACACTTTTGGCACCTGGAGAGGACAGTGAGAATAAAAGGGAAAGTGGGGAGAAGTTGGTTAGTGCAGATGCAATTGTAGGAGTGGAACATTTTAGCCTCACCAAGTACAGTATCTGGTTTACTGTAACTCTGTATTCACATCTCAAGTAATATACTGGTAAGTTTATAATTATACTAGGTAACATGCACAATAAATCAAGCCTTCTGGAATACATAATAGTACCTCTGGTCCTAATTATAAGATTGAGTATCAACTTTTTTTAAAAAAGATTAAAAAAAGTTAAATAAGTTACTTAATCATATAATATGTTGTGTATCTTTAAATTATATATTAATTTATTAGTCAAACTAATTAGTTTGGAGAAAATAATACAAATACAAATACTTTAAAGTAATTTAATTAGCTTCCTTAATTTATTAGTCTTATAATTAGGACCGAGTATATAACTAAACACTACATGTGATCGAGGACTGAGTATATATGCCTTGGCTGTTAATTAGTTAAAACTTGTAAGAATAAGGTTTGGTCAAAAGTGTGTAATGAATCAATTGCCATTGGAAACGAACATTGTTGGTCGAAGAGGGTGAAAACGGACCGCTTACCCCGTCAAGGAACATAATAATATCTGAAATGCAATGGGTATCGCAAACCGTTTTCCTGCATAATGAGTGAAAGAAACATATAATTTATGGAAAGCAAATAATAATTGTGTAATCAACGAGAGCAGCAAATAAAGTCTTCCCCGTTTTGGTAGCTTGCTAGCTTCATTACCGTTCGAAGCAAAAGGCAAAAGGAGCAATGAAAGCAGTGACGAAGAGTTGGCGATAAGCGACGAGAACAAGAGGGTTCATGCCAGACTGTAATGAAAGCTTGGAGGTAACAACCATGAGTGCATAACCTAGCTGCACTAGGAGCATGCTCAATATTGGAATCACATCACCACTCCCCATATTGCCTGCTGGAGGAAGCAAAAAGGCATGCGCGCGCGCGTGTGTGTGTGTATTGTTATAGGGCGAGTGTACGAGGACTATGTAGAGATATATGATGTAGGTTTCGATTTTAGTGTTAAAGCAGTTGCCACTTTTGGCAGAGTTTGAAGCAACCCAATTAGTTTGAGGACATGCTCTTTCGTCAGCAGCAGCAACAAACATTATCTGATGATGAATTCTCAGATCCACCAATAGAATGCGTGTTTAAAATTAAATCATGATTCATAAGCACGTTCAAGTAATGTAGTCAAGACAATTTTTTCATATATTTACCTCGAACATGACAATTGAAAGTCTATTTTTGAAGGTTCTAGTTGCTATTCCCATACACTTACAAAACACAATTGCCTATGTTCCAATTATGGAGTTATTCGTCTTAGAATGGCTTTGGGGTTCGGGTTTATATGAGTTCATTTGGGCTGTACTGATTACATGCATACACTTGAGGAGCCCATGTTTACTTCAATCCATATATCACTACTTGTCTCTCAAGAGCTCATAATCAAAGACAATGATTGATTCCACGCGTCAATTTAAAATCATGTACGTGTACACATATTTTATCATCACTTGAAAGCAAAACACAAGAGAATCAATAATCAATATGATGGTGGCATACCTGCTGAATCAATCAATAATATACAGTGTTCTCAACTTGTTTGGCATGTGATACCCAACTAAACACTTTGTCCCTTTCTTTTTTCCCACCTAGCCATATGCTGCTTCTTGACGTCGCCGTCTGCGTCATGTTCATAGTTGTTTAACTTCTCCTCTAAATCTGCGCGCTTTCCTTACCGGCCCGTTATCTCTTTTAGATTATTTCTCATTTATTCAATGTGTCTGTACTTTGAAAATTTTATCAGTATACCTTAACAACATATCGATCGATACAGTGATTAATTAAGTATTTACGCCACGGGGTAGCCTGCAGCCTGCTAGCTGGACACTCCCCCCGCGCGCACGCGTGTATGTGTTGTCTGGCCGTAACGCTGTTCTGGATGTGGAATACAATGGATCATCATTTTGAATTTTGATTGATATTGCAGCCTTTTGCTTCAATACAATCTCTTGGTATATAAAGATCAGAAGAGTAGTTGAAAACAAAAATGATAAGTCATTTTCTCTTTAAAAGCGACATTAACTTGAAGCTAGTCCCAAGTAACTTTTTTTCTTATGAGTCTGTTTTACATAGCTGCAAGACCATAAAAAAATCCAGAGATAGTGAAAAGGTCCAATGGAAAAGGAAATATAAAAAAGCTCCGTTTGACGCGACTTCAAGTTGTGGTGGACTTTTGTCAAAATAAATGGCTTCTTGGATGAAGCAACTTTTTACAGCTTCTTATACCCATCCATCACAGTGGCTTTTTAACTTCAACTCAAAAAGGATCGTTGTCCCCCACAGACAGAGGCTCGACCCTCCTCTCCGGAGTCGTCTTTCGTTTTTTTTAAAATGTTTTTAACGTAAGGCAAAATAATTCAGGGCAAAATATGAGAAGGGATTATTTTATGTTGCAAACGTTTTTTTGTAAGGCAAAAAAATCTGAGCAAGGAAATGTTTTTTACTTTGTAAATGTTTTTTTTTCGTAAGGTAAAATAATTATGGGCAAGGGAATATTTTTTACTTTGCACATTTTTTTTAAGGCAAAATAATTGTGGGCAAGGGAATATTTTGTACGTTGCAAATGTTTGTTTTTGTAGTATTTAATAAGATTCATCTCTTTTTAGTCATTTTTTATCTCAACTAATTTTTCAAACGCTATGTGTCAAACAAGAGCCCATCTAAAAAAAAAGTCACTTCTGTCACTGCTATCCCAAACACAAATCACATTAACAATATGATTTTTAAAAAAAAACCAATCTAGAAAAGCCAGGTAGAAAAAAAAACATTTTTATCACTCTTATCCCAAAACTAAATAGGCCACTTTCAAATTCTATTTAGACTTTTCTATATTGTGAGTTTTTTAATATTTTAGAATATATTAGAAATTTAAACTATAACTCACATTCCATCTCATTTTTTTAATCACCTCATAATAACCAGAAAAGGGGTATTTATCTCCAAATAACGTATCTACCATTAGATCAATTCACACTAGATCAAGTTTTAATTGATGAGATTTATTCTATTCATTATGATAAATTTTTATTATATTTAATGTTAAAATAATATTTTTATATAACATTGAATTATAACCATTGAAACTTGATTTAATCTTGAAACTTGATTTAATCGGTGATTACAGCCAATAGAGAGATTACTTGTTGCCCGTAGTGACTTTACACTTTAAAGTAGTGAGGAGTTATCTGCAGACTTGGAGAATTACAACTTACAAGTGAATTATATTAGAAAAGGTAGAGACATTTCAAATTCAAAGAAAAGATAATGCAACAGGAGACATACTCTGTCTTCCATTGACAGCACAGAAAGCGAGGCTGCCCACATCATTTCAGGAAACCCTAGTGGTCCCTCATCTTTTCCATAATGATCAGAAACGTCAAAGGCTTCCTTATTCTCTCTCTATCTTCTTGCCTAAACCAGAAATGCGAATATTCCCAGGCCAGACACTCCGGCAACAACAATCGCACCATTCGGTTCAAGTACTTATTTATACCATATATATATATATATATGTACGCTCGGTAAAACAAACAGAAGCAAGACAGTGAAAACTGAAGACACCTGGATTTTCACTGCTTCAAAAAAGGACAGAAAATGGGTAAGGGCGGGGGCTGATTAAAAAGTTAATATTGAAGTTGAAGCTTGTTCATGAGGTTATATATATATATATCCACTCTATTTACAGAAAGTTACATATATATAGTTATTATTGTTTACTGCTTTACACGACAACTGAGTCAGAAAGAACCAAGGTTCTGAAACCCGGATCAGTCACCAGACCGGTCCAGGTATTGGGTTAGACCAGAGTCAAACCAGTGAAAAAAATAATATTTTAGAGTTACTAGTAGAAATTCTAAAGAAAATAAAAATAAAAAATTTAATTTTTTTTATTAAAAAAAAAAAAATCAAACCGGTTTGACCCTTGGACCGGATCGGTTTACCCACCGGTTCCCGGTCCAGTTCGACCGGTTCAGTCCGGGAACGATGGTCAGAACTGCATAATTTGCTGCATACTTATACTTCATCAATCCGGTCCAGCCCAGTCTAATTAAGCACAATAGATAAATAACTCGATCGAACTGTAAATCTGAAACTGAAGTGTCCTTGTACTAATTAATTCACAAATGATAATACTCTGATTAAGCAAATTAACCTTGTTAATGAATCAGATACATCACACACACACACAGAGTATAATTATAAGGAAAGGTTTAGGTCTAAATGGTCATTTGCTTTCTCATCATCTTCAGTTTGTGGCGGCGGTGCCGGTGCTGTTGCCTGAGGTGGTTGTTTATCTGCGACTTGCACCACGTCATCGTGCTTTGCAGGAGTAGAAGGAGAAGGAAGAACGGATGGATTTGAAGAAGAATCATGCGGGCTTCGGATCAAGCCTTGCTGGTAATAATCATCAATGAAATCCTCTGGTTGAAAAGTAGGCCTCCAAATACCCTTATCCTTCTCTAGAAAACCATCCTTCTTATCTTCTTTGTCTTTATTATTACCCAGCCGATCACGTACATCCTTCGTACTTCTTATCAGCTCATAAAACTTCTCCAGCTTCTCCTCTTCATCACTTTCTTCTTCGTTAATATTCTCCAGCTTCCTCTTCCTCCTCTCTCCTTCCATAACTATATATATATTCAGCTTCTGGGCACTGCAAATTTTGAAAGAAAACAGACAGATAGAAAGAAGTGTTAAATTAAAAGAGATCAGACAGAGAGAGAATGGAATTTGAGAAGCGAATGTGACGGAAACTGAAGAACTGAAAAATTAATATCAAGAGTGAGAGTGAGTGGGGATACGATGCTTGCTTGGTTGATTAAATGGTGAGTGCAATGAACCAGAACATTTTTAATTGACTCACCCGAAGGGTCAATACCCCGTGATTTTATTTAGTGCCCTGATTACTGGGTTGACAATAATGCCCATCGCTGACAGCCAAAAGGACCGTCCAAGGTAGGGGCATTATTGTAATTGAATTTAGTGCTCACCGTATAATGATGTGAAACCATTATGTTTGAGTTATCAAAAAAGGAAGTATCATATCTGCGTCAGCTCGTGGCGTCATGTCTCCACTCAGCTTCAATATGGGCCATGTCCTCAATGATGAGCGTCATAGATAATTTACAAATTTAAGAACCAGATTGAAAAAAATATCTGGCCTTTTATTATAAGCTATAGTAACTAATAATTCTCATAAATCAATAAAATCAATAAAAACGGTTAAAAGTTGATAAAATTGTTTTATAACTTAAGTAATTTTCAATATTACCTCTATTAATTACACTAAACTCTAATAAAATATTAGTTATTACTCCACCCACTACCTTCATTAATTATGGGAATATATGGAAAAAAAATTAATACTCCTTAAAAATAAGCAAATGTTTTATAAAAATGACCAAATACACTTATTAGTTGGTGTCTTATAATAAGAATTAGAGGGAGTAACTATTTTGCATATGGTCATAAAAAACTTGGTAAGACATAATGTCATAAATTAGTGATAGTGAAATTTTTTATTTCTTGATGAAATTTTCAAACACTACCTCTGATCTTAATTATAAAATCAAATTGATTTTTTTTTAGAGAGATTAAAAAACTAATTAAATTACTTTAGAATATTTTTATTTTTATTTTCAAACTAATTAGTTTGACTAATAATCTAATATATAATCTAACGATATACCACCTATGATATGGTTAAATAACTTATTTAGCTTCCTTGATCTCTCTAAAAAAAATTAACCTGATCTTATAATTAGGACCGGAAGGAGTAACATTTTATAAAATGCCTTACCTACTAATCAAACTTTATTATTTGTCTCAAGGGGAGGAGATAGTGGTTGCTCAACGACTTGGGAATGTCTTTGCCTCGTTGAGCATATTTTCTCTCAATGTCTGAACTACATTTCACATGTATCTGTTAATCGGGACATTCTTTTATTTTTAAAATGATGTACTATAAGGCCATAACTATAGTTTAAAATTCTATTTACCACTTGTATTTTTGCGCAATCGTCGAGAATCTGGAGCGTCCTATTGTCTCGCTCATGGGGCCATTATATAAATGGCTAAGTGCGACTGAACCAAGTCAATGAAGATAATTATTTTTAAAAACTGATTAGCCAACAAATCTTTTTTTTTTAATATGCATTGGGACGGCATGACTCAAACAAGTGACCATTAATCAAGTCAAAGAATTAATGGAAGCAGGGAAGTGGGAAGTATATTAAGCTGCGTGTGGGAGATCATGTTTTTATCTTTTGGGAGCGTGGTATTTTTTTTTTACTACAACTATATATTTATATCGCGTGATATATGTAAGACATAGTAGAAGTGATTGGAAAAAAGAAATTATAGCAAGAAATAAATAGTTAATAAAGTATTGCTCCTACGGGACTTGATACCAACAAAACGGTTGAGTAATGATTTTATATTTTGTTTCACTACTAGAAAATATCATATTTGCGAGGGAAAAAAATTACGTCGCAAATTTTGACAATTTTGTGAGGGAAAAAAATTTCGGCCACTTTTTGGAGGAATCTTACTTCCCGCAAAAATCCCATTTTGCGAGGAAAGATGGTTCCTCGCAAAAATCGGAAAATTGGAGGAAAAAAAGTGGCCGCAAAATTTGCGAGAAATTGGGGGGAAATTTTTTTTCCTCCATTTTGCAAAATTTTGAGAAATTGGGGGAAATATCCCGCAAAAATCCTCATTTTGCGAGGGAAATTTTATTCCCTCACAAATTAATTTTTTAAAAAACTTCGCTTCCCCTTCCCCTTCCCCTTGCCCTTGTAAGCAGAAGCTGGCTATACACTTTCTACAAAAGCCCTACTAATAAAAACAACTTTTTTTCCAATGAAGGAAAAAAGTCGAAAGGAAGTGCTCAGGAGTTCTCTTCTTTGCTGAAGCGCCAGTGAACTCCATCGCATTGCACATAGGTCGGAGATCATCAAATCTCTTATAGCCAGACACCATTCACCGCCGCCGCCGATCGTCTGTGGTTCAGTCGTCGGATGCTTCTTGTTCCATTCGGCACTAGTAAAGTTCCCCTTTGATCTTTTTTAATCTTATTTGAATTCCCGATCTTTTGGAGTTGGAAAGATTCATTTGAATCATGGAGTGTGAAATGGATGCTTTAAAACTGGACTGATCTTTCTTTCTTTTTTTTCTTTTGTCATACAATTTTAGAGTAATGGGAAATTCTAGGGCTCCTTTAAATTCGAGAAATTGCAACTCGGCCATTTTGATATTATCCCTTGAGAACTGTACCCGTGCCTTGTCAATCCTCTCTTATTCATGTTTCAGTTTATTGTTTTGATCGCACTTTTGGTTAAAGCTGGGTTCGTACACTGTGCATAAATATCTGTGTCTCTGTCTCGCCGGCGGACTGTTGTGGCCGATCTGTGCATTCAACCAAGGTCGAGCTAGGGAAGCTTGGAGTGTGGATCTGGGCTTGGATCTCCTCTGCTCATCTGACATTGAACATCTTGGGTATGTATGTTGCTCATCCTATCTGTGCTTTCGTTTTTCTTTTTGGTTGAGTTAATTAATCGGATAATTTGGGGACGACTAGTTTTGAATGTCTTGTTGCACTGGGTTTTGTCTTTGCCATGAAAAACTTAATTTGGTGTGCCATTTTAAATATTTGGGAAAAAAAAGTATGCCTCTTTATATCTGTTGTTTTCATTCTTAGCTTATCGATCTCAAGTCTCAACTATATCAAAGTAATAAGTAACTTTTCCATGTAATAAGACAAAGTTCTTTATATCTGTATTGTAATCTTACCTCTTAAAGTTCTGTACTTGAACCATATGCATTACAAGGTTTAATCTCATTTGTTTAAATATATACAAATCCACATCATTTTTGCTGTCATAGATGCGTTAAGCTTTGATTGGTGTGGTTTGGAATTTGTTGCTGTCATTAACCTCTGTCATTGGATCATTGGATCATTTGCTGAGTCAGACATGAATGCCATTTGGTTGCGAAAGTAGGAGATTATGCTAATTTTTCTCACTTCTATTGTTGTTGTTTCCTTACTTATTTATGCTTGAGTAATACCGTGAGTTATCTGGGATTGCTGTGATCGTTGACAACAATTTTCAATTTATAAAGTATAAGAACTTGGTTAGGGATTTTTTCCCGAAGGTCGTAAAAATGGTTTGAATCTTGTATGATAGCCATAAAACCATCATTTTTTTTTGGTTATATATTAAAGTGTGCTAGCTAGTTTGAATGCACTTGAGAAACTGTTTGAAACAATACCCATATAGAGAAACGTTGAAGACAAATAAATTTTGAAATTATTAAATCCTTTATTAGTCGAATGAGAACATTTAATTTAGGTCAAATAGATTGACAACATGAAAGTTTGAAAAAAGGTTATGTTGTTAATTGCCATCCTCATTAACTAAGGAAGAATAAGACTTTTAAAAATATTCAAATTTATAATCAATGTTGGTAGCAGATTGCTCTTAAACTAAATATATTTCACTTTTATTTTTGGTGTGTGGATGGCAAACAAGATCTGATTCAAAGCTGATAAATCGGAGGTGCCTCTATAATGGTATTATTGTACTTCACTCTGATTCGAACATCATTTGAAGTCTTCTACGTTAAATTTACAAAGATCATCCAAGGTTGAGAATGAAAAATAAATTAACTTCATCCATAGGTGGTGTAGGTGTTCACCACAAAAGTAAATTTCATTGATAAGCTAAAAATTTCGTAATTACTTTTGCTAACATATCGCAAACTATTATTCAAAGATATAAAAGGTCCATTTAAAAAAAAGAGAAAAAATGAAAAAAATTGGGGGGGGATTAAAATTTACATTATATTAAATTTTTCTAAAAAAATAAAAAAAAATCTTTTTTTTTTTGGGGGTCATGGCCCCCACTTCCTAATAATGTTGGTTTTTGTTAATTGCCATCCCAGCTAAGAAGAATAAGAGAATTGCAACGTAAAGTTGGTACGTTAGGTGTGTGGATGGCAAACAAGATCTGATTCAAAGCTGAAGGTGCAAGGAGAGATGATCGAGATGTTCGGGACCTTCTCAAACCATTCCATATTGAAGGACAATGGTCTAGGGTTTTGCGTGGTGATTCCTCCGGTGGTGATTGAGATGTCCATATTGAAGGTGGTCCGATCATGACCTCATGACTTTCTCAGCATTTAGATTTTTTTAGTTCATTTTGGTTGAAACATTATAATTTGTAATATTTTGTTTTTGCTATGTAAACTCTTATGAATATTACAATTTAGTTTTATGATATACAAGTCTTTTTATTTTATAATTTTTAATATATATTTTTTAAATTATTTGGATTTTGCGATGGAAGATGTTTCCCTCGCAAAATTTGAAAAATTTTCGAGGCAAATTTTGAACATTTTGCGAGGGCATTTTTTGCGAGGGAAACTTTTCCGCAAATTTGTGAAATCGAGGGAAAAATTATATTTGCGATGGAAAATGTTTTGCGATGGCGTTTTTTGCGAAGGAATTTTCCGCCGCAAAAAAAAAATGTCTATTTTTTTTTTTCCGCCGCAAAAAACAATTTTTTAGTGTTTTAGCAACTCAAATTGAATTTAAATAAATGAAAGAAATTAAAATCAAAATAAATAAAAAAAACTAACTAGCATAATTATCAAACTAGTAATCTAGAGTTATTAATCCTTTATTAACGTCATAAACCTTAATTTCACTAATTGAATTAGCCTTAATGTCAATTTTATTAATCTTGAATATAAATAACTATAAAAGTCTGTCTGTCTACTCACAACCCTCTTTTAAGTACAAATTGTTATGTTTAATATAATTACTCAAGACGCAAGATCACGTGAACACATTTTTCAACAATTATATAGGGTCATTAGGTATATGTCTATCCTAATAACAAATTAAATTGTAATTTAACCCCATATAACTTAATCTAAGAGTCTAATTAAAATTCTCTTTGTCAAGGTAAATCATAATATTTAAATTCATGTTCAATTATGGTCAGTCACTAAATAGATAAAGCTAACCAATAACCAAAATTAATACTAATTATAATTAAATAGTGAAAACAAAGTCAAATCCACTCATAAGTTTACAGGTCTTTTAGGTTGCACAACAAACTAACTAAACATAACTAAAAAAAAAAGCAAGGGTTAAGTATCAATTTTGCTCTTGAAGTACATACCCATGAGCAATGTTGCCCTCTAAGTTTTAAAACGTAACAATGTTTCCCTCCATTAACAACCCTAACGGTCAAACGTTAGTTGATCGTTAGGGTTGTTAATGGAGGGGCAACATTACTACGTTCTTATACTTCAGGGGCAACATTGAGCCCCCAAAAACTTTGAGGGCAATATTGCTCCTAAGTGCGTGTCTTGAGAGCAAAATTGATACTTAACCCTAAAAATAAAGTATCAGCAATCACAAAGAAAATCGATCGATGTCATATCAAAAAAAGTGGAGTAAAGATACCAAGTACCGAATTACTGATGCCAAACAATCCTAACAAATTATCGGAATGATATCTTGCCAATACCACACCTCTTATATTATATGGACCAGTTTGAGCTTTATATATATTTTGATGAGATTGGCATTTCTTGCTAGAAATTTCACATGTTGACTGATGATTATATCGATTATGATGGTTCCAATTTTTTTTTAAAAAATTCTAAATATATATCACATGGAATTTAATTTGAAAAGCCAGACTTTCCTATGTGGAAGCACTCGGAAATTTTGGATAACCCATGAGGTATTCTATCTATAACACTTATTACCCGAATAGTTACAAGGTATTCGATCCATAATATTGAAGAACAAACCATGCTTGCTAAAGAAATTGAATAATTCTTCTTTATTTGACTCTAAATTCAAAATAACATGAGAGGGATCTTTATAACCCAATAAAACTAACTCTAACTAGGACTCTCAAGAAATAATATTCTAATCCTAATAGCCCAAAAGATATAGATAAATAGTGAAGGATATGGTGAAGATATTTTAATTAGATTATTTAAATAATCTAATATCTGAAAAAGGTTTTATGGGGTTAATGAATAAAAGATATTGGAAAATAGGTTTTTTTTTTAGGTTAAGTATCAATTTTTCCTTTGAAGTACACACCCAAGAGCAATGTTGCCCTTGAAGATTTTGGCGTAGCAATGTTGCCCCTCCGTTAACAGCCCTAACGGTCAACGTTTAACTTCGAGGGCAACATTGTTCCTGCCTCCTGGGCGTGTACTTCAGAGGCAAAATTAATATTTAACCCAAAAAACAACAAGAAGTTCATAACCCAACATCTCAAGTAAAAGAAAAATGAAAAAGGAAAAAGTATTGATTCAAATCCCCATCTTTAAGCTCCCCGTCCAAGCGACTACTTTGATCTCTTCTTCTCTCCACAGTCCTCTCGTCCTCCCATGTAGAGAAGAAAATGAAACTCGAACTCATTTCTTGTGATTGGTGGTGAGTGATATGCGGTTACCTCCTCATGTTATTTCAATTGTGACTTGTGACTTAGTTTTCCCCTTTCTTTTTATTCCAAAAACAGTGTTTTATCAATCAAAAGAAAAGGAAAACAATATTATTATATATATAAAAAAACTGAAACTTTTTATTATTATTTTGTTTAGAACCTTTCAATCAATATTTTCTTATTATTGTTTCTTTCTTAACTTGAAAACTTATATTCTAAGTTAAAATCCTATAAATGATGCGCCCAAATCGATATTTTTTAACTTTTTTTTTTTAAAAAAAATCTTTTTAATTTAGCATCGATAACTTTCCAAATATATCAAAATTGATTCAAATTTATTAAAAAGAGGAAGTCATTAAGAAGCTTCTTAAGAATTATACTTATTTTTTACTAACATTTAAACTATATTAATATGTGTGAAAGAATATATCGCAAGGGTTAAATCAATAACAAGGCGTGAAGATAGTGGTAATAAAAGATACCAGTTATATTGATATGTTGATGCATTCCAAGATATCAATGATTAGAACTTTTAAATACCAAGTAAGGCAAATAACTTGTTGCAAAAATAAACTAGCAGCAATCTCAACTCCGAAGTCACAGAGCCTCGTACTCAATAGTTACAACTTATGACATAGAAAGTACTCCTACTAAGGAGGGAATTGGGGCAAGGATGAGTAAAGAAGATAGGATAGTTTTTGAAGGGACGAGAAATGCTATTCCTCTGGCCAGGGCACTCGGTGGTTTGCCCACAGGTAGTATGCTCCAACTGGACCACGACCACCCACCTCGTACAACTCCACTGATATATTTTCTTTGTCTATCTCGTTCAGAATCTCACTCAGAATGTTCCACGCTGCTTCCACCTCATCGCTTCTCATAAATACGTGGTTATCCCCATCAATTACATCTAGCAAAAGATGCTCGTATCTGTCAGGTACTTCCATTGATTTGTACCTGTCACAACATTCACCTATACATTAATAATAATCGAGCGGCTAGCAACAATTACTGCAACATTTTACAGGTCCTTACTTGTCTTTGTAAAGTAAATTCAATTCGGAAGAGTCCAGTTTCAACCCCAATCCAGGAATCTTGTTGTTTACTCTAATTAGGATTGCTTCATCTGGCACATCACGAAGAATTAGTTCATTTGTGGTACGCCCGACACATTCGTGGTAAATATTTCCCGGAACATGACGAAACTGGATCCTTATCTCCATTCTGCATTGTAATTTCCAACCCAGGCGAGCAGAGAAACCGAAATAATTAATATTTCTATTAAGTATCAAATTCAAACAAAAAAGCATAATGATATTTACTGGTGTTTTATGAGACCCAAGCCTGTTCTGACCAAAAACGGCACACCATCCCATCGTGCATTGTCAATGTAAAATGCAGCCGCGAAATATGTAGGCGTTAGACGGTTTAAGGATACATCAACATGGTTTTCGCTGCTAGCTTTGTACTGCCCAAGGATGACATCCTTAGGTTCTAATTTGCGAATAGATCTCAAAACCTTGACCTGCAAAGTACCTCGTTACCAACACCATTAAATGTTTCAGGGTTTTGAGAGTGAAGGTAATGTGCATACCTTTTCATTTCGAATATCTTCTCCGTCAAGGCTTACAGGTGGTTCCATGGCAAGCAATGCTATTGTTTGGAGTACATGACTGTGGATAATGTCACGGATAATCCCATAATGTCCAAAGTACCTGCATGGGGGATTTAGTTTACGTCAAACACATGCAATTTTCCTGCGGTGGAAAATCATTGCATCTTTAGTATCCACGATAGCTACTTGAATTTACTCAAACTTTACCTTCCAGGCTGAGTAGCCAAGTCCTCAGATAAAATGACCTGCAATAAAATTAATCAAAGCAAGTTAATATCACTAACAGAGAGTTGCACAAAGAACTAATCAGATTAAACTTAAAGAGTTACCTGTACATTGTGTATATACGCACGGCTCCACAATGGTTCAAAGACTAGATTTGAAAACCTTAGAACTGTGAGGTTTTCAATAAGATTCCTCCCTAAAAGATGATCAATCCTGACAACAAATTGATCTCACTCATAAATTATTCATCAATAATTCTGAGTGTGGATGCGCTGATGTGTTAGAAAGAGAGGGAAAAGGACGAGTGCATGATATAAACACCTGTATAATTGGTTTTCCTGAAACTTAGAAAGAAGAGATTGTGTCAGCCTATGAGAAGAGAGCGCATCAAATCCAAATGGCTTTTCAATTATAACACGATTCCACCCCTTCAGGGTCTGAGCAAAGCTAGCAAGACACGATGCAACATCCAGAAGTGCTTCTTGTGGCACAGAAAGGTAAAAGATCCTGTTTGCTTTGTTCCTCCCCTGCGGAACACAATATGCTGCTATAGAGTCTGTTGCCAAAAATGAATAGACCATTCAAGGCATCAAGTAGCTAGACAAGAATGCATCCGAGTAGAAATTCACTTTTTCAACACACATGCTTGCCCACACACACACCAGTGAGATTTATTCTAAATTACCTCAATCTGTGTCATACGAGCATTCAACTTGGACATCCCATATTTATTGTCATAACCTCCATTGATGTAGTATGTTCTACTAAGGAAAGCATCCATTTTGTCCCCACAATTCTCTCTGTCAATTGTTTTTTTTGTATTTAAATAAACAGAAAGATCATAATATTGATTAGGCCCATAATGTAGAAATGCACGAGTGGAAATAGACATTGTTCTTCCAAATAATCAGACGAATACAAAATTCCACAAGAAAAGTCAACGTTCCAAGGATTTTGAACTCTAAGTTGGGAGTGAATAACCACAAATCATGAGGAAGCAGTTAGTTTCTCAAGTTGATTGATTAAGATGAAATGTAAATGATTTCTTCCTGTAATTGGAAACAGGGCACAGAAGGGAATAATTTGGGTAAGTGATAAAGGTAACATACTGATGATCAACCCGACATGTTAATGTTGAAGCTATAATGGATTGTAGATCTTTGTCAGTCATATTCTTCCTTGAGTATCCAAAAATTGCAACATTCTGCAGACATAGGATTGCAAATCCAACAAAATATTTGAAAACTTTATAATAGGTAAAGATGTAAATAAGTGTAACACCAGCAACCAGTCTCCGTGGTAAATCCTAACCAACTTATCAGTTAACATAGGGGAAAACGTTAATTTGGAAAATACATGATCCCAGAAGGCCAAGAATCCCATAACATGAAAAGTTATATTAAAGAAATTGAGGTGGGAAAACAAAATATGGTAAGACGGTAGGTCTGAAGTGAATCTACCCAATGTAAAGCATTCATATTTATCATGTATCAATTTATAAAGTGAGCTTTTAACAAGCATGTATAAGAAGTAAGAACCGTGAAGTCAAAAATAAAGGAAAGTTGCTGTACCTCAGGAAGGAAGCCACTATAGTACAGAGCAAATAATGCAGGAAAAATTTTCCCCCTTGCTAGCTCACCAGTAGCTCCTATAACAGCAATGCAGAGTGAGGGTGCTCTACTAACATCAGTGGGAGTACTAAGGAAACTTGTATGTAGCAAAGGTTGTGATTCAATGGACGTGACGGCATCTGGAGAAACATTATGCTGAAGATTGGTTGAAAAACTTCAATGTGCATGGATGCTGTAAAAGTAGTTTTAGGAATGACCATTTTTTCCTTATTCTATCTAATTAATTGCGCTTAATCTGAAACTTCAATTTTGAATAAATCAAGTTTCCGAGCAGATAATGAGACGCAAAATGCCGTGGAGACAATAAGGGAACTGTCAAAATCGGTAACGTAAAGGCTAACCATCAGAAATATCAAGGTTTGAGGATGAAGCTGGAGTTGGTCTTTCTTCATTTGAAAAACCTGTTTCCAGGTTATTAGTTAACTGACTTCTATTTTGACTTCTCGATCTCTTAGACTCCTTAGCTGGTGGAAACTTTTCACTGTGCAGATGAAAATTCAACCTCTCGAGTAACCATAATTTTAAACCACGAAATCTTCGGCAGATGTTCGTGTCTCCGCCATATCGGCAGACACGACAACGAAGGTAGCTTGCTACAGCCTGCAACAAACGAGGACGAACAGTGAAATTCACTGATTGCACCAATATTTGACAAACCACCAACACTTTAAAAACAAAGGCATAAAGAAAGACCATCTTCCATTTTTTGAACCACTTCATTTTTTTACATTGAGCTTCAGACTTCCAAGTTCAAACAAATTACTAGCAAGAGCGTTTGTTTTCCTATTCAGCTATTCCACATCAGAAGATAAGGAACAGGTATCCAATGAATCAACTCACCGGACAGCCACGAACAGTGATTCTTACACCACCGGAGCAAATATGTTTTGGTCTTGATATTGAAGATTGTGAACAAGTTTGCACGGTAGAAGAAAAGGACACGGCCGACATTCTCGATGAATTTTCGAGAATTTGGAACCTCTCCGTTAAGACTTCGCACCTCAATTATAAGACCTGAAGTGGAAGAAGGCTGCAATCGGAGTTCTTGGTCCCAGGAACGGGGAAACAGCGTTGACCGTTATTCGGGCAGGTAGATTATTGATCGTAGGGTTGCGGCATTATTGTGTGCGACAGGAGAACGCCTTCCACTTTGCACTGAGGTCTGTGGGAGGAACAACGATCCTCCGTATAGGTGCACAACAAGGGACAGGCTTCTCTCCTTTTCTACTATTCTTCGCTGCGGTCCACTGCCTTCAAACGCCCCGTTTTATGTGCAAAATGACCTTATGTCTTGGGGTTTTAATTTAGGTGAGAGATAGTGAGAGACAATGCATGTGTAAGGTCAAGGGTGAGGAGTGAAGACTTTTCCACAAAAGACAAAATTTAGGGAAAATAAGTTTTTACTTAAAAAAAATCAAAATACTCTTTATAACAAAATTATTTTTTTAAAAAAAAATAGCGTTGGAAAACAAGATTTTAGCTTGGGAGATTCTGAGAAATTGTTAAATAAAACTTTTTTAGCTTAGGAGATCCTAAAAAATTGTTAAATGTAAGACTTATTTTTAAATTTATTATTTTTCTAAATTATTTTTATTTATGCTCCCTTAATCATAATTAAGTATGAGATAGATAAAAGAAATTAAGAAAGATGATTAAATTGTTTTTGAGAAAACATGTCATATTAATTAATTTAACTAACTTTCATAGTCGATTTTGTTAAATAGTACTCTTCGGTTCTAAATATAAGATAGAGTTTACCTTTTTTTAAGGGATTAAAAAAGTTAAATAAATTACTTAATTATATCATATATTAAATATCCTTAGATTATATATCAGTTTATTAGTCAAACTAATTAGTTTAGAAAAAAATATAAATATAAATACTCTAAAGTAATTTAATTAGTCTCCTTAGTCTCTCCAAAAAATTCAATTTGGTCTTATATTTAGATCGGAGAGAGTACATGCTTTTACGTGTCATTTATCTTTGGAAAAATCACACTAAGGTCCCAACAACAACAAAAAATTATTAGAAATTTTCATAACTTATCAATAAGGGGTAAAAGAGGTATCATTAACAAGTGAAAGTGACACAAATTCGGACTTTCTTATAGTATTTTATTTTGTTATAGCTGGTTTGATTTTCCTTTATCGGTTAGGTTTTTGGTGTTAATGATTTGGAGTGTTGTTTATCTTTTAGACACGTAGCATTGATATATTACTCTCCCTCGAGTCTTAAATAAAAGACATAATTGATTTTTTTTGAAAATATTAAGTAAGCTAATTAAATTATTTTATAAAATATTTAAATTTATTGTTTTTTCTCCAAACTATTTTCTCTACCTTATATAATCTAATTATATATAACATATGATACGATTAAATAATTTATTTAACTTTTTTAGTTTTTTTTTTTAACAAAAAAGTGACCTCCCTCCGAGTAAGATCACTGTCTGGCCTCGCTCTCTCCTCTCCTGCTTCTTCTTTGTCCTCGGCTGCTTGCTGCAGAAGCCTCATTGTATTTGAGATTCATACGGTTAGATATTCTCACAAGGCCGGCCTGTGAAGATGGAAGCCCATAAAAGCAAGATCATACATATGTATCAAATTACGGGCCGCAGTGTAACATCCTGAATTTTTGGCATTGAGACTTGAGAATATGTCTAAATTAGGTGGACAACTAAGCCCAGTCCAGGAAGTGTGACCTCGCCGTAGGAGTGTATGAGAGGAAAATGGAATGAATATTAAAGTGTGTCATTGGGCTTGGATGTGTGTATTGCTTGGGCTTTATCTTGCGATCTGAAGTAGATATTGGATAAGATAGGAGATTGGTTTGGATGAATAGTCCAACACACATAATACCACTAATTCCTACATTATCCTTTTCTAATTAATATTGCAAACCATAGTTAGGAAATCAAAATCAATCATTAATTCCATGTAAGGATTTCTCTTTCTCCAATAACCCACTGCATTAAACACACACAAACATTCAAAACTGATTCATTCCTCTTCTCTCATTATTCTCCACGGTTTAAACACATCACACACACATGCAACATTACAAATGGCAAGCAAGCAATCAAAACACTTGTCACATACAGTGGCGGAGCCACACTGGTACTTATGTCTGCAAGTGCAGACACAAAGTTTTAGAATATATATATTTTGAAGGAATATTATAACAAGTTGTCTGAGTGATATAGTGGTTATCACATTGTGTTTTACACGAGGTCTAGTGTTCGAACCCACACTCAGGCAACTTCCTCATTTGTTTTTTGGACATGGACTTGCAGCCTATGATAATTGCTTAAAGCATATTCAAATAAAAAATATGAGGAAAAGTTACACATAATCAAACAATAAGGAAAAAGGTAGAAAAAGACAATTAAAAAATTTCTTAGCATCATAAAATTTATTGCTAAAAAATATCTAATAACCCAAGTTTTTAGCAGGTGTAGCTCATATTTAGATATACATAATATATTTTCTCAACAAAATGCAAATATTTTCCATTTTATATATAGTTGAAGATAAATTACATATAATCAAACCATAAGGAAAAAGGCAGAAAAAGACAATTCAAAAAATTGGTAAAAGATAAATAAATATGTTGAATTTCAATAATTCCAAAGGGATTGATTTAAAATTTTGAAATGTTGCAAATTTTGAGAAATTTACCCAATTACCATTAGTTTTTTAAAAAATAAAAATTCCAAAGGCCGCAGTTTACAACTTTAATATCGTTATTAGCAACTCAAGTATCTGTAATGACAATTTTTGCATGAGAAATTCAAAAAATATATAATAGGCCATTGAAGCTCTGGTCACAAGTTGCTGGTGTCAGAGCTCTGACGGCCGCCGGCAAGAGGTTGGAGATTTTTTATTTAAGAACAAATTAAAGGTAATTAGGTAATTTTGCAATATTTTGTCAATCCCTTTGGAATTATTTAAATTCAAGATTTTGTATTTAAAACTTTCCTTTTAAAAAAAATTCTCACCACTAATTGTGTACCTACAAATATTACATTCTGGCTCCGCCACTGGTCACATACACATAATAACACCACACAAATCTGATTATTTCTTTCTCTTTTTCCCTTAATTGCCACGGTTATACACAAAACACACACAACACAAAAATCTGATCAGCTCTCCGACTCTCCTCATATCTCCACGGTTTTCACATATACACACACTACACAAAATTCTGAATCACTTCCTCTTCTCACATTCAAATCTCACATCCTCTCAACTCCTCTCCTCCTCCATCTCCACGGATCAACATCATCAATCTCCAACAAATCCATCCTCCTCTCCTTTCAACATCCACGGATAGAAGAAGATAAAGTAGGTGAGTTGCAATCTTACTTGCAATAACTTCAAATTCCTTCATGCATGTTTTGATTTATATGGATAAGAACTCACATGCATATGGATTTAAGGTCAGATTAAAGGGCTTGAATAAGTGAAGGTGACCACAAAGCCAAGGACAAGCTATAGTGGTAAGATCATCCACCTTCTTCTCTAGTTTTTGAAATTTTCGGTTAAAACCAGATTTTGTAATCTGTGGTAAAATTGTAGAAATAAGTGGAATTTGAGAAATCTGAGACCACCAACGTGTTCCTCATGGAAAATTGAGTGGGAATATGTTGGTAAATGAATTTTTAAAGAGATTTTCGTACATAAAATAATAACCTCATTAAGGAAGTTAAAACTGCCAGTTTTGGAAATCCTGAATTCAGTCGTTTGTCTGTGTTGTTTGACAAAGTAAAAGTCCTTTAAAACTTCTGAAAATATTCCAGAAAATAGAGGACATGCATATATTTAAAATGGTGGGTATTTTATATTTTTCTAAGCTCTGGTCAAAGAGCAATAAATTGTACAAAATGACCCTAAGTTTTGGAAACAAATCTGGACAATCTTTACGTTTTTGGGAACTGGGAATGAATGGAGAGTTATTAAATGCTGGAATCAATTTTCCCAAAAACTAGACTTAATAAGGAGTTTGTAGGTTTTTGAACCACCTCAATTGGACATTTAGAACTCCATATATGAATTTTTAAAGATAAGTTACGAATTCTGGAAGTTTAACAGGACAGTCAGTGGAAACGTAAAACTTGGGAAAGAATTGACACGTCCTTACCTATGAAAGTATTCTTCTATGAAAGTGGACTTCGCAAGGAACATGTGAGAGTTGACGGCACATTAAAATGATTTTTGTGCAATTAATTAAAAATAATTGAAGTTACTAGACTTTTAAGGAGAGTCAAAGATAAAGGCTGAAAATAACAAGTTTAAGTTACTTAATTAAACCCTAATGAAATAAGGTTAAAAGGGTAAATAAACATTCATTTTCCCTAATTCTAAAAGTATGGTTATATCCTTAGGGCCACAAGGAGAATGAAGAAACTTCAAGCAACTTTAACTGTTAGCGAAAGAGGAACCCGAGTAAGGATGGTAGTTCTTAAAAGGTAGTGGGCTTACCTTACTTGCATGTATTTGATATTATTGCTTGTATGTACATATTTGATTGTTATACTTGCTTGCCATGTTTAATATACTTGAATAATTGAAGCTCTGTTTATGATTATGTTATGGTCATAAGTATGATACATGAAGCATTAAGCATGTGGACATGTCATTATGTTAACATGAGCTTGTGCAAGGCAAGTATATCATATATACATTAGCATTTATCTTGCATGCACTGTATTAGTATTGTCTGCTACTGAGATTCCTTAGAATCTCACCCTCCACCACCAACCAATAGACAGGTGAGCACAGGAGACAAGTACTGCATATGGCTCAAGGAGAGAGTGTTGCTTGAAGACGGCCTAGCAAATGGACAACTTGAAGAACCGAGGGACGACGATGTTTAGTTGATTTTTGTTTTCACCGTCTGTAATGAATGAATGTGTATGTAAATGGGTATAAACCCCGAGAATACCTCTGTTGTGTAATCAAATTTAATTTCCGCTTTATCAATATATTAGACTATTTCTGATTTTTGTCACACGACTGCGATAAGATAAAGGTAAAGAATGCTGGCATCCCTGGGAGTGTTACCCGCGGGGTAATAAAACCTTTTTTCCGTTATTTTGAAGCCCAAACCAGCTGGGCATTCCAACAACTCTGAAAATCATTCACGCAATAGCCATCATTTTCAAAACAGAAACCCCCGCCTAGCTTTATTTCTTGTGCATTAAAACTGCACCGGCAACCCCTCGTCCTTGGGTTCAACTGGCGTGGGGGTTGGTCTTCCTCACCACATGGGAGGGGGTTCGATCCACGCGTTGTCGAGGCGGCGGGGAGATCCAGGGTCAGGATACCGGTTATAGCTGTAACGGGCGAGATGTGTGGAGCATGTGTATTTTCGGCCGATCCACGTGGTTCTTGGCCCAGCCGCTTAACGCTTGGGTACGTGGTAGTTCCAACCCCTGTCCTAAAATTTTTATATCAAAAAAAAAAAACTGCACCGGCACATTTGATGACATGTAGTGTCAGCTTCTTTTTAAAAAATGATGTTCTA
The DNA here is from genome assembly GCA_019022615.1 of Acacia melanoxylon. NCBI lineage: Eukaryota > Viridiplantae > Streptophyta > Magnoliopsida > Fabales > Fabaceae > Acacia > Acacia melanoxylon. Next base: position 10,081,499 of record JAFJYJ010000019.1, on the reverse strand, counting down.
GATCTGCTATTGCTTGAATTTGACTTGGATGAATCAAGAATGGCTTTGAAATGACTGAACTACTCTCTGCTAACTTTGCAGCAGAGGCACTCTTTTTCCACTTCACAATAATAATGCCACCTTCTACTGCCCTGCCATGAATACATGAGCCTGCTTGGTTGTTGTGGACTTGCAAATTCTTGTCTGTTTATGAACTACATGAAAACCACTGGTCTCACCACTTTTCCCACCATTACCAAACCCAGGAAGTGAGACACTTAACTCATCCGACCAAGGGCGCCACCATAATTAATAATTTGTCTTGATCACAATATATATTCCCACGTTCAGATGATGGCTCAATGTTATTTTTTCCCCCTTGCCTACCATGGCTGATGTGGAGGCAGATGGGGAAGGACACAATTCGCAATTAAATAATGCTAATTAAGATTATCAGTATACACCAACATGTATCCCCACGCCACCAACTCCCAGACCCCAATATTGAAGTTGCTGCTCTCACCCTAATCCCTGGCAGGTGGCAGGTGTGCAGGTCCCCAATAATAAATGGTACAAGTGATTTATTGCCATGCTTTCTTGTATGAAAAATCAACTCTCACTTATATTCAATCGCATCAGAAAACTTCATTTTTCTTAGTGCTGGTTTACATGATATATGATAATTTAGAATAATATTCCCTCTTAGCCCTCAAAACGTCACTGAATCATATAGAACAGTCCTCTGTTTTCATTGTGATGTCACTCAGTGCAAGAGTAAGGACCCAGCACTCTCTCATACTTTAAAAAGTTATTCTACCGGTCTACCAAAACATTATTAAAATAAGAAAAAAATTACAAATTCTTGTGGCTCTGGATTATCACAGGTGGAAGGCTACTCTTGACGCTGTATTAGAAAAAGTAGACTCTCCTGCGCATCGAAAACGCAATCAATACATGGGGAGGGTAAAGTCAACATTTTTATATTCTTGAGCTTAATTTCGTGATGATGGCGTCCTCCGTTGGAATGCTAGTATAAGGCAAGAAAAGGAGTCCTTTACTCTGTTCATCGTTTTTGTTTTTTCTAATTATTATAAGAGGGTCCCCGTTTTTTTTTTTGGACAATATATGAAGAGGGTCCCCTGTCGCTTGAAAGAGATAAGAATTGGATCAATGAGCCCCGTCAACATGCAAATCTTCCGTCTATTATAAGGATTAGGTCACTCCCTATGAAATACTCAAATACCCGCTTTTAAAAAATCACAATAGTCCCTTGTGCTGTCGTACTTTGTTGTTTGAAAGTGACCTGCATTGGTGTTATTATTTTCTATTGTCTTCCTTTTCCTCTCTCTACATCTCATCGGAATCTTCACCAGTTAATCAGCTTTTAGTAGATAAGACTGGGGGATGTGTCATCTCTTTCATTGAAGATTACTGGTTAGCAGAAAAGGCTCTCAAGTCCGTTTTTATTATTCTCAATAAACATACTGAGTTATATTTATGAGCTTTTTTTCCCGTTCTATAATTCTATGTTACTTTTCTGGATGTTTGATCATTCCTGAGCCTGATCGGCTTAAGGTTGATGCCTTTTTGATCTCCACTTTGGGTATATCGTGGCTAACTGTATAATTCAGTATACATTAATCGCTGGTGTTTTCTATCTCTTTTGTCTTGAAAATTCTTGAACTTTCTTAAATGTGCCTGTATCTATGTTCTGAAATACGATCGTCCTTTTTGTACAATTTCGTAAGACAAGATTCTCTGCTATAGTTATTGAAATCAGACTTTCGACTTGTTCAATTTGCTAGACAGGGCCTGCTTTTTTCCTTTGTGCTTCCGTAACTGTCAGTTTGCTTTTTCTTCCATAAATCGGTCGCAGTTTCCCTTCCAACCACCTTCTCTAATTTGATCTATGAAGTATAATATTCACCCTTCCGACTTAATCAATGTTTATTAGGTATCGTTGTAAAATGATGAAGGGCACCCGCGCAACTTGGAGAACTTTTTATACAAACCCAATTTATTGTGTTGCATTTAAAAGGAGATAATTGATGGGCGGGGGTTAAGGATTATGATGTGATTTCTAGGTACCTGATCGCCGATAAGCAGTTCAATTTTGTGCCTTACTAACTGAAAATTACTCATTATTTGGTGCAGATAACTCTTTTGTACTTTTTTTTTTGCCAAAAAACTCTTTTGTACTTGGAGCAATAAACATTACATCTTCACGGAAGTTGGCAAATGGGGTCCGAATGCCCTCCAGCACAAGTGACAGTTCATATAACAGGTTTTAAAAGATTCCATGGAGTTTCAGAGAACCCAACAGAGACAATTGTCAATAATTTGACTGAGTATATGAAGAAGAATGGTTTGCCAAAAGGTTTAGATATTGGGAGCTGCAGCATTCTTGATACTGCTGGTCAAGGAGCACTTGTTACCTTGTACAGGACCTTGCAATCTGCCATTAGTGCCAAGAACTCTGAATCTTCTAATTCCAAAAGAGTTGTTTGGGTGAGTTGTCCGTATAAATTTATAGAATTACAGTTATGTTGATTGATTCACTCTTCTTAAGTTTATGTTGTCAGTTCCATATTTATACCTATTAAGTTTTCCATTGAATCTTGTTCTGGTAATTATGTTATCTGGTGAAAAATCATGACTAAGAAATCATCTAACACGGTAAAGAGATCGGTCTAGCACAATAGAAGTAGATGAACGTTTTAATGCTTTTAGATTAAGTGGGGTTGACCTCGTCACAGATTTATGCAGTGTACGAACCATTTCCAGAAGAGAAAATTAGCTGATGACTTGACTTTGATTAAAGCCCTCTGAACTCTCTAACTAAAGTCTTTTTTTTAAAAAATAAATAAATAAATTGAAGTATGGAACTATAACCAAACTTGTATAGACCTCCATTTTTAGTGCTTATGGTAAAAAACTTGTTTGGCCAGACTAAAGAAGACCGCCGTGGAAGTTTGAGGATCAATTAATCATATCCTAGATATAAAAATCCTTAAAGAGAATGGGGAGATACTTTAAGGAATCTGTTGTGTGAATACATTTGTAATTTTACTAAAACCCAGCGTCTCATTTTCTGACTATATATGATTTTGGTTATTCAGCTGCATTTAGGGGTGAACAGTGGTGCAACAAGGTTTGCTGTAGAGCACCAAGCTGTCAATGAGGCTACTTTCCGTTGCCCGGATGAAATGGGATGGAAGCCTGAGGTATGTTTGGAACATTTGGGATACATGTTTAATTGGCTTTCATAAAGCCTTTCAAATCGATATGGTTTGATTGTGTCGTCATTCACTAAATTTTCTACATTTTATCTGTTGCAGAAAGTCCCCATTGTTCGATCAGATGGTGGAATTTCACGAACACGCCAGGTAAATCGGACAATATGATGTTCCTTACGCTTTGTGTTGATGAATTCATACTCTTGTTCCATCATTGTCCTGGCAATACATATGATTTTTCATACATGGAAAACTGCCATATGATTCTGAGTTAAACTTTATGCAGACTTGCCTTCCAGTAGAGGAGATCACTAAGGAATTGGCAAAGAAAGGTTATGATGTTATGACATCTGATGACGCGGGCAGGTTTGTGTGCAACTATGTCTATTACCATTCCCTGCGCTTCGCAGAACAGAACGGAATCAAATCCCTATTTGTGCATGTCCCTCTCTTCTTGACAATAGATGAAGATACTCAAATGCGATTCATTTCTTCCTTGTTAGAGGAACTTGTTTCTGTATGTTAGCAACATTCTGTAAGCGGGATGAATGTCCCTCCACTGAAGACATTATTATATATTTATATATGAACAGTTTAAGGAAAATGGCAGATGTATCAGAGGCATTTGCTTTGATGGCTAATGTTTCTCAAGGTTTCAACAATTTGTTTAGACCAGTCCTAGTCTGTTCCACATTGTGAATAAGTGTTCATTTTCCTTAAAGCTGTTGTTCCCATGTTGCATTGTTTGCGTTTCTTTTTGAATGAATCATATCCATTACTGAATGGTGGAGTAGGAACTAGAAGCCAATTTGGGGGTGGGGGTATGTTATAAAAAGTTGAGAGAGGAGATAATCAGAAGCAAATTTGGCCCGAGGATGAAAAGAAAACCTCTCGGCTTCCAATTATATGATGTTAACCGTGGGGAACTTTATAAATGCTTAAAAAGACGGGGATAATAGGAAGCTAATTCGTCCCTAAGTTGGAATTCCAATTATATAATGTTTGTTACCCATGCGGTATCTAATAGTCATTGTATCTCCTCATTCACTATTTTAATGACACAAATTTATAGTTTTATAAGACACGTGTTTTTTTTTTTAAAGTGGGCCTAACATTATTTTTTATTTTTTTTTGTAAAAGTAACTGTCACAAAAATAGAGTAAAAGTCACATATTCAGTTAAAGTGACTATGGACCCCACCAATATAAAATAACAGAATATATGACTTTTGCTCTATTTTTATAACCACATAATCATTTTTACACTTAAAAAAACACTTAGTGTTAAAAGCACGTTTAGAAAAATCATATGTATTTTTACACTTTAAGCCTTTAAATAAATTTGAAAATGTCAAATTAATTGATAGTTCTCCACTACAATGGAATAGTCTACTTGGCGGGGAAAAAACCATCCATTGCAGTGTTATAGATGGTGCTGGTATGCCAGAAAGTGGCATGATGAGTCAGTCAATACACACAGGATCAGTAGAATGGGGAGTGAAATCATAAGCAATGACGTTCATTTAGTAAAGGCGTCAATATGAGACCATCTGAACACGAAAAGAGATCAGCTGTGGAACATATAATTCCAATCAGAAGGGGAAAGGATTGAATTGAACGAATAGATACATGGACGAATAAGTAGTAAAGAGGAAAACAAACGCCCGCAGACACACCCAAATCCTGATAAAACACTATAAGACAGCTGCCAACCACCCAACAGAGCATTCCTAAATTAGTCATCCATCTATCAGTGTCGCCAGTAATACACATCCCATATAGCATATAGACAACTCTGGAGATTGTCTTCTATCAAATCTTACAATCTGTTGGTGATACACAAAACAGGGTGTTCGGAGTACCCATCGAGGGTTGGGTAACATTACCATGCATCTCTAAATCTGGCTTTTACAGGGCAAGGTTGTACAAGAAAGTACACAAGTGGAACAAAAATCATCAGTAAACACGTAAATTTCATATGTAAACATCTTGCAGGCTTGTTACATTTCACAACCCAAGAAACGGGCATTGCTTCCTCGCATGCTCTGGAATCAATTTTACGAGTATCTCTGCTGGAACTCCCTTCAGCTCTGATACAAACGAACAAGGATATCCCAGAAGGTCAGTTATTATTATTGACCACAACGAAGAGTTGCATAAATACAAGGATATCCCAGAAGGTCAGTTATTATTATCGACCACAACGAAGAGTTGCATAAACACAATTGCACAATTGCAGTATCACATACCATGAGATCTGAAGTTGAACAATGGCGGAAGGAAACGTCCATTTGGCAACCGAGTGTTTGGATCACGAAGTTCATCAAAGAAAGGATGGGTCAACGCATCTAACTGTATCAAGAAAAAAAAAACATAAATAGAATGTATAGAACCTTCTAGGCCAAACAAAAGAAAACAAATATCAATAATTATAGACCAAAGAGCTGCCCCCATATCGTAGCAGCAACGTTACATAAAGCAGGAAAACATGCTTTTGGGGGAAAATTGGGTCAACTAAAAAGTCATATACTCACTGCCGTGCACCGTAGATTAGGGGAGTATTGCAGTAGTCTAGAAACCAAATCAACAGCTTCTGGAGGCATACGCTTATGGAAAATCTGGAAAGAGCAAATTAATAAATATTTAAAATAAAATATCCTATATAATCGCATGTTTAAAAATGAAAAAGAAATGCCGTTAGATAAATTAGCAAAACACATACCTTGTGCCACGGATGAGTTTTTATCTGAGGGAATTTAAATTCTGTATAGTTAGGGTTCATGCACTTAATCTCTTCCCTTGTAGGAGTGCCCAAAACCTATCAAAACAACGAACAAGCAAGAAAAATGTTAAAAGAAAAGATCCTGCCACTGTGTAAAGAAGCTATGACTAATAATCAATCAAAGCCATATGTGTGTGTGTGTCCTTGGCAGTCTACCAAAAGAATTATTGAAAAACATCAACACATCTCAATCTTCTATAGCTTGAGTGTCGTCAAATCATCCACTCCAGTCTTAAGAAAGTTATAGTAAAAGAAAAGTACAATATGCACTGCTTAATTGCGCAAAAGTGAGTCCAAGAATACCACTGTCGGTGATGGATTACCTTAATGATCTCAACAAGCTGATCAACTCCGCTCTCACCAGGAAATAAAGGCTGAAACAAAATATAAGTCAGTCGCAATCATCTGTTATATATAGGCACTCTTACATATGTCATAAATTACAAGAGCTCACATCAACAGATACCAACCTGTCCAAGAAGCAACTCAGCCAAAACGCAGCCAGCAGACCAGATGTCAATGGCTGAAGTATACTCAGTTGCTCCAAATATAAGCTCAGGAGCTCTATAATATCTAGAACATATGTATGAAATATTTGGTTCCCCTTTTACCTGTCAAATGTCAATCCAAATAATGTAAAGCATTGAGGTTAACAACTATCCAACCAATGAAAACCGAAAGCCCAAGAGGAAGGAAGGAAACAACACAAATACACAAATGTACACGGAACATACCAAAACTTTGGCACTCCCAAAATCACATAATTTAACCTGGTGGGTGTGAGGATTGACCTGCATAGAAAAGAAACCTTATCAGTTTGAACCAACAAATAACCATCCTTTGGCTTCTTGAACCATAAATGTAATGTGAAACTTGTCTAGAGAATATATGCAATATAAATCAAAGAACATACCAGCAGATTTTGGGGTTTTATATCTCGATGACAAACTCCAATACAACGATGAATATAAGATAATGCCCTAAAGATCTGCAATACATCATGAAATTTATTACAACTTCAGCAAGATGAAAGTTTAAATATAACAAGACAAGCCCTAATATTCCTACATTTGACAATGCTCACACTATTTTTTATAACATACCTGGTACGTGTAGAGTTTAACATATATCAATGGCATCCTCTGATTCAACTTGTTGTAATGTTTGATCACACGATGAACAGTTTCAGGAACATACTCAAGTACCAAATTAAGGTATAATTCATCCTTTTCAGTTGTTGAAAAGAAACAATGCTTCAAAGAGACAACATTTGGGTGGTCAAGCAGACGCATTGTTTGCAGCTCCCTGTTCTTGTACCTTTTGTCTTGAAGAACCTTTTTGATAGCAACAGTTTCACCAGTCTCCAAGCACTTTGCCTGAAGTTATACCCAAAAAAGCACACAACAAAATGAACTTTGAAAAGGACCAAATCAACACAAGGACAAAAATATCCAGTCATTTGACATGAAGCAGTACCTGAAAGACAACTCCAAATGATCCGTGCCCAACAACTCGCTCTGCCATATAGCTTATCGTCTACAACATAAAGAAGGTTCATTAGGAGAAGCATCCACCGAAAAAAAAGTCACTGGATAGAGTTACTAAGCGAGTGTAGAGCAGCCACAATATCTAAATAATTTCTTAGCAAATGACTCCGGACATTTATAATAGTCATCGTCTCAAAATCACAAAATCCACAATCAATGCAGCTACAGGAGAAAGGACACATCTATGAAGTCATGAACACATCAAACTGGAGCATCAATTGTTCACCAACGTCCACCAACAGTATGTATCACAGCAGTCGAGACAAGGCCAGGAGTCATATTATCCTCAAATGATATGCGGCAGCATATTGTATGGTATTAGAAACAATGGCATACCTGCTTCGGCTGACCATTTCTGCCCCCGATGGTTGTGACAATAATGTGACCCGTCTCCGTTCCATTACCATCAACAACTATGGCTTCCATTTCCTGAGAGAAAAACAAGCTATGAGAAGCTGGGTCTGGAACTGGTAATTAAGAAGACCAAAAGATAATTGAAAATAACAGCAAGACTTTTTTTTCCCCTTTTGTGGGGGGACTCGGGCTGACATACTTTATCGTCCCTAATTTTCATATCGTTCATCTCCTCAGGCAGTCTATCAACACCTGCTGTATGACCACTGGGTTCTCTTACCCCTGACGTTGGTGCCACACCAACCGACGCCATGAGCCAATAAATTTCACTGACTTCCTGGTTCTTTGAACTTGAGCAAACTACTCATTTACCTGCAAAAACAAAGTTGAAATGGGATCAGATCAGCGGGAAACCTGGAGTTCTTACATGTAAAATGAAGCCCAAATAGGAAAATTGAGTCGAGCATATTCAGCCAAAATAAATGCAATTTTTTCCTATCAAAGATGAAAGATCCATCCTTCCAAATAAGGTGAATTCATCGGAAAATCATCGTCGCAAACAGCAGTCTCGGAGAATTCAAAATAAACACCTAACTGAAACGACACGCAGATCTCCTTAAACCGAAAAGGTCAAAGGCAAAAGAAACTGATCCAAGTATCCAAGAGCAGAAATAGACGAAAACTGGCGCTTGAACGAAGCCTCAGTTATTCTTAAATCAGATTGTGGGAGGGAAAAAAAAAAAAAAATCAGAAAAATAACGGCAGTATAAGATGAAAATAAGGGGAGTAAATAACAAATAAAGGGAAGAAAACTGTACCGTTCGAAACAGAAAACTCTGGAAATCAAGCAGGGTATTTGGAAGAAAAGCTGTGGAGGCGAAGATCAGAAGTTTAGATCCACGGCTTCCTCTTGTGGATTCGTGAGAGCAACAGTTTTCCACTTTCTTGTGTGGGGTGGTGTGCTATAATGCGCTGGTGACAATCAAAGAAGAACACTATTTTATGCAATTTTTAAAATAAAGAAATCGCATTTACAGCTGATAAACGTTAAAAAGAAAAACTCACTGTAGGAGGCCTGACTTTCCTTTTTGACCATTCAAACTTACTTTTAAAAAAATTTCTTCTCCGCTATTTAAAAAAGGTGGGAAAAAGAAGTGCTTTTGGCGCCTTCCTGTGTGCGCACTCCTGCCCATTCCTTTCCACCCCAGACCCTTGGCCTATTTTTATCCAGTTCTCGCTTCACTCAAATTATGATTATGAATTTACTAATATCACAATAATTTAACTATTATACGTTTATGTCTCAATATTTAGAAGTATCTGACTTGGATCTGTAAGAACTAAATGAGAAGTGGAAACACGATGTATGCGAATTATTAGTTTCCTCATAAAAAAAATTAGGAAGGTTATGTCTGAGACGAAAGACTATAAAAATGGGAATTATTTGAGGAGGGTATGATGGTCTTTTTGAGAGGGGGCGCCCCTGTTGTGAAAAGGAAGGCCATTGCTCATTATTGGTATTAGTACATGCATGACGAATATGCGATTATAAAATTTTGTGCGGCTCAGCGGGTGAGACCAGAGCGGCAGAGCCAATCATCGAACCAGAAACTAGGTAGCTTTCCCCCACATTTACAAAACTAGCCCTTTAAAATATTGACCCTCGCGTGCCGTCCTTGTGAGTTGTGAGTTATGACTCGTGAGTCGTCACTGTATCTTTTAAAAATTAAAATAAATAAATATAGCGTGCCAGCCAAACCTACGTGGCAGGTGGGTTCATCTAACATTTTTTTGTAATAATAAGGCAAAATGATATTAATAAGGAAAAATATCAAGAAAATATTACTTAAATTTTAAAATTTTAAATAAGTGATTTATCAACAAACCCAGTTATCAATTATTATTTTTTCTTGTTGATCTCGTTTCTATTGTTGTCAGCAGGATTTTAAAGATTTTGAAGTTCTTGTGGTATTTTTATGTCATTTTTCCTATTAATAAAGTAAGAATATTAAAAAGTATAAATTATAATAGGACAGGAGAAAAAATTTAACTATGCTCCTCCTAATATAAGGTATATTTGGAGAATTAATCTTGGTCTTAAATATAAGACAAAGTTTTCATATTTGTCCGTCTTTTCCTAATTTACTTCTATTGATACTACATCAACAATAATCAAAGAGGAGAGGGGAGGAGTGAATTAAAGAAGATGATCAAGCGTTTTTAGAAAATATATATCATAATAACTAATTTAATCAAATTTTTTATTATAATCAAATTATATGAATATATCTTATATAAGAATACAACATTATTATAAAACTGATAGATACGAGTTGTGAAAATGGAAACTCATGAGAAAATCTTGAGAAGGCAGTTCACGTCTTCAAACTACTCGCACATTTTTTTTATTGTGTTCTAGTATAGAATACAAGTGTCTAGCCTCAATGGACTAGTGAATGGTTTATATCGGATCAAATGGATTCCCCAAGATGTCTATCGGTTAAACACCAAGGAGAGGATGAGTACTCAATGATACCTATTAGGAAGATATCAAAGAATGTCCGGTGATCACTGTGCTACACGAATATGGCGTTTCGTCGAAGAGGGGTGGGGTGTGTGCACAATGAGACTAAATAGTAGAATAAATGAATCGATAATGTGCACCTATTATGTAATCTCCTATTTATAAAGATTACTTATAGGGTTTTGGACTTTTTGCGCCTCCAAGCCTGCTACGCTCTGCTCCATTACATGACGCGTCCCTGCTCCACTACATGTACTGTCCGGGATTAGCGCCTTACTTACTGGTGATTAGCATTTTACCTGATTAGGGAGAGCTTCTGGAAACTACTGTCCTTGTTAGGCCGCACGATTATGGGCCTTTTATACAAGTCCATAACATATTGAAAAGGAGTATTTTATTACGTCAAGGTAAACTGTAAATGTGCCATATCCTCTACGGATTTACGAGTCAGAGAACAAAATATTGGGCTCTATCACTTAGGGTCGGGATTCTCTCATTGGCGTTTTCTCATTATATCCCTCATTGGCTTTAAATCTGGACCATACATTTGATATAACTGCCTACACCAACAACCTCATTAAGTCAAATCAATGGTTTAGATTTGATGATGAGAGATGAGGAAAAAGTTTGCTAATGAGAGAATCCTCATCCCTATCACTTACAATGATGGGCGAATAGCATTCAAACTTTTCAAAGTATGTTTCACAATAGGTCTAATATGTGCTAGTGTGCTATCTGCGGTATAATCAGCTTGTTGGAAAAGTCGTTGATTTCTGACCTCCCAAAGCTGTTGGAATCCGTACACGTAACAATTTTTTTTTAAAAAAAACTTTACGAATTCCAATAAGAGGATCTATCAATGGTGTTTAAATCGGGTTCGTTAGAAAAACCGTACCTATACGAACTTGTATGCGTCATTTGCAAACACGTGGGCTAACACCTTCTTGCTCGATCAATCTCTAGGAGCAGACTCTACGAATCCACTCCCTCTACCGATAACCACACCAAACAGCTCTCCAACACGTACGACAGCGTGCTAGCGCCTTCTTTCTTTGTGTTTCACGTTTTTCTCTAGGATTTCTTTCGCGGCTTGTCTCTCATATTTTTCAATACGACTAAAGCTTTATTTATAGAGTTTCTCAAACCCTAATTGAGCCGTATTAAAATATACAAGATTAATCTCAATCAATCTTGAAAAACGAATTTGGATTAAGTAAATCTGTCCAACAGATCTAATCAAATCTATTTATTTAATCCAAATTAAAAGCTTGCTAATTTAATTTATCTTTATAAATTAAATCTTGAGATATGATATCTATCTATTTAATTAAATTGAGATATTATATCTCAATCCCAATTAAATCAAATATATGATATCTTTATTCGAAAATTAAATCTGAGATACAATATCTCTATTTGTTTTAGATATTTAATTTATCAAATAAATTAAATACAAAAACAAATATTATATAATAATATTATAATCTCTATTAAATAATATTATTATATTATTTCGAATTTAATATATATATATATCCATCCCACATTAAATACAATATTTATTATAATCTCTATTAAATAATATTATTATATTATATTATTTCAATATATTATTAAATATTATATATATATAAAATTCAATTAATCTGGACACTTTTGCTCGGTTGGGCTATTCTTGTGTGCGATCCTGTAGGCCCACATGAGATTGGCAGCGGACCAATATTGTATCAGCCCACAAGTCACAAACGGCCTCTAATAAGACATTGTGACTACCCAATTCATATGGGGATTGATAATACGATACAACCTATCGTACAACCATGTCACGTCCCCTTTGTCACGCGATAATTTGGTCAAGGATGAGGCATGGATAATGTCAACTTCCTGTTCTTGACCATTACTTTCTCGATTCTTGAGTAGTCTAACAATTGAAATGGAAACTCATTTCCATCGTAGTATGTCCATACATTTCACAGACTCACTCATCGAGGGGCCCAGTATTATCTCTCTACAAAAGTGAGGGACAAATTCCATCTTGACCATTCATATTTCTCTGTATGAAAACCACTGATCTCGATCCAAGCCTTTATCATCACCCGGTTAAAGGTGACTTTTGACTAGGTCAAAGAAAATACTCATCATGTAGGAATCCATGATGATCTCGGTCAAAGGGCATTGTGACACGGTTATACACAAGAAAAGCTTATGACTTAATCCACGCAACTTTCTCATAGTGGGTCGGTCCCAAAGACTTGTACTTTCTTACAAGTGCTTATGACTTTGATTCGTATCTCTATACTCATCAAAGTCATACTGGTCTTATTTCATCTTCGCTCCCACGTAGATGAACGACCAGGGACATTTAGGATAATCTATACGATATATCCAATGATACAATTATCACTATAAACATGCAAATGAAATGATAACTAAACAGAGAAATACTTTAATTAATAATAACATTAAAGTACAATGATCTGATTCTATGGCATAATTTCCAACAAAAGCTTCCAACATACGATGAAGAAGCCAATTCTCCCGGATGTATCCATCTTGGGAACCATTAGAAGGCCTATTAGCCATGATGCGATGTCAGTTTGGAAAAAGTCTAAACCTATATCGGTGGGGAGAACCATTTTCCAAACTGTTGATGCTATCGGGCAATACTTAAAGACATGATCAACGTCCTCTATGCCTCCGAGATAAAGGGAGCATCTTGCATCATCTGTCATTCCTCTCCTATGCCGTTCACCATTTGTGAGCAATTTTCTCTTCAACAATAAGCAAGAAAATGTGCATATTCTTTGTGCAATAGGAAGCTTCCAAACTTTAGTCCATTTAGCCTTTGTATTGTTCTCGTCTATAGATTCGATGGCTTTATAAGCTGATCGATTTCATAACGAATTCTCCATCCTGAGTTAAATTCCAGAAGCATGTGGGCTTTGTCGGTCCCCTGTGGACTGTTGTGTTCAGTATAGCAGTGAGAACATTATTAGAAAGGAGGTGGCTAAACATAGGCCTTTTCCAATTACCATTTTCATCAAGAAAGTCTTGTACAGGTTCGTTGATCTCAGAATGAGGGATGAGCGAGAAATCAATGTTCTTTAAGGGCCCAAAGTCACCAACCGAAAACTCAATGCAGAATCAGATTTGTCGGCCATCTCCTAGGGTCAATTTGATGTGGAAGGACGCCTCCTTGCATGTGTTTCAAATGTTCTTCCAAAAATGCAAGCATCGTGTCCCATTCGATTCTTTAATTTTGCTTTGACATCCATATTTCCATGTAGTATACGAACCCACAAGGCCTCTGGTTGTGTGTATATATATCTTGTAAATAAGCTTGGAGGGGAAATCTTTATTCTATGAGTCAAGGCGAACCAAACAACATCCACCATTTTTCAGAGGCTGACAAAGATCACTTCACTTAACGAGGCTAACTCCTCTACGATCATCAGAGTAACCCCGTATAAACTTCCTGATGACCTTTTCAATCTCATTGCAGCAATTGGTAGGTAAGAGAGTACTTTGCATCGTGTAAAAATGGGATAGTGGAGAGCACCAATTTGCAAAAGTTATTCACCCTGCAAGTGAGAGAGATCGGCTCTTTGATGCAAGTTTGATTTGAACTCTATTGAGGATATGCTTGTATGAGTTAAGTGAGACACTGCCAATAATGAGAGGCACTTCTAAATATTTCTCAATTGTTGAAGTTTGTTGATAACCTATGGTATCACTGATTGACTTTCTAATAGAATATATGGTGAACATTCTTAAAAAAATAAATCTTCGTTTTTACTTGGCTGATCTTATTATGCCAGGAGGACCAACAAAACTCAGAGAATCTTCTGTATAATTTATGCCTGCATCAGTGAAGCTTGTCCAAAAATGATTAGGTCATCCGCAAAGAACAGATATGAGAGGGAATACCTCGTCTACCCAATTTGATGGGCTTCCAATTTGTCTTGGCAACTTCATCTCCTATCAGCTGTGAGAGTCGCTCCATACATAGAACAAAGATATAAGGAGATAGAGGGTCGTCCTATCTGATGCCATGCTTAGGATAAAAGACCTTAGAAGGTTTATTATTTCACAACACTTGCATTGATGAGGTAGTAATGCAGGACATAATTAGATTAATGAGTCATCCTGGTAAACAAGCAATCCTCAGTGTATCTGCAATAAAATCCCATTTGAGGCATCAAATGCCTTTTCTAAATCAATTTTTATGGTCATCCACCTTTCTTTTCCTTGCTTATTCGTTATAGAGTAAAGAACCTCTTGAGAAATTATAATATTATCAACAACGTTTCCGCCTTCAATAAAAGCTCGTTTGATAGGGACCAATTAGCTGAGGAAGAAGGGGCTTGATTCTATTGCAAGAATTTTTATAAGGGTCTTGTACACCACACTACACAGACTTATGGGACGAAATTCACTAATGTAGCTGGCTTACTGACATTGGGTATGAAGGCAATGGGAGTTTTGTTGAAACAAGGATCTAGTTGCTGTTTGTCCCAAAACTCGCGTACAAAAGAAAGGAAGTTAGGAGTTACAATGTGCCACTGACTCTGATAAAACAAAGCATGCAAGCCATTTATTGCTGGCAACTTAAGGGGTTTCATTTCAAAAAGTGCCCTTTTGATTTCTTCAAGCTCGACCTTGTTTTCTAATTTAGCCAGATCAGATTGGAGGAAGGAGGGAAATATATGCACCTTCAGTAATTGACGGTGTGAAGATAGATTCGTCTAGTGAGTATAGATTACTGAAATACTCCTTCGCCATCCTCTTTAATTGTTGTCTAAGCCGATCCAATCCCCTTGCTCGTTCTTTAATTGCAAGATTCGATTTTGTCTCCGACGAATTAGGGCCTTGGTGTGGAAAACCAGTGTGGTAACCTGTGAAGAAACCTTCAATATGGTTGATCGTATATTATGTGAATCTTCCTAGAATTGTGGTTTGGTGGAGCATGATTAGAGTATTTAAATGCAGTTAAACCATAAACTAGCAGGTGGCTAGGAGGATGGGAGGCAGGATTGAAGGAAGAGTGATGGTGTTAATTAGGTGGGATGAAGAGATTATATTAGGAATGAGATAGAGCAAGCGAGGGCGGTGGACCGACTTCTGTGTGGACTTCGAATCATGATCACTTGTGGAGTTGGCTATCAGATGTTTCATGTAATGTTGCTGTGGATGACTGCAAAAATTGTACACGTCAACGCTCCTAACCTCCAGGTGTTTTCATAATATTTTGGACCTACTCAGCCATATTCATGAGCCTAGTGCCACAAATATTAACTACACAGATTCCCACCCCACCTTGGAATCCAACCCCTCCCCGTCTAACTTTGCTTTTCAAAACCTCATTCCAAACAAGAACAGTTCTTTCGAATGCCCTCCACAGGATTTATACAAATCCATGCCATGCCGTGTTTGATTCAATGGAGGGGAGGGAAGTAGGTGTTATGGGTTTTGTTTGGTTGGAAGGGTGGGGTATTTTAATATATTTTGTTTGATTCAAGAGAGGAACTTGTTAAAAGCAGCAATAAATAATATTATTTGAATGTAAATGTATTTATATATGTTGTAAACAACCTTACCAGTATAATAAATGTCCCTCACACACCCAATTATTTTATCATATAAATAAGATAATATTTATTGTTTTTTATTTTTATATTATAATTTGAAGATATATTTATATAAGTTTTGATAAGGCTTAAAATATACAAAGCCTCTATTTATACTGTTATGCCTCAGACGCGTAATATAATTTTTTAAAGCCTGAATTACCTAAAGTGTAAAATTTATTAAAAGTAGTAATGAATATCGTCATTCAAATAGTAACCTTCTTTTATAAATGATGTTGTCATTCATGTTACAAGTACATCGTGAATGATTTTAAACATTACCCTCTTTGTATTATATACTACATTGATCCTTAACATAAGATGTCATTTATACTGTAAAAAAGAACTTAAATTAAGAACCGATGGTGAGATTATTTTGCAATATAACAAAGAGGTTTGATGGAATTTGGCCCCAAAATTCCAGTCACTAGTACTGGAGTTCCAGCAGCCGGGTGACAATGTTTCTGGAGAGGGTGGCTGATGCATTTTTTTATATAAAAAATACTAACTGATAAAACTATAAAAACACCAACATTTTAATATTTCATTTTGGTGATTGAGTAATAATTTGAGATTTTGTAAATTGGGATAACTTTTTGAATTTTAAAATCTAAGTCGCTTTTCTTTTTGGGGGGACTTTTCCTTAATTTTTTTTAGCAATTATGAAATCTGAAGCAAATTAAATATTTTCAAAATTAATCTGGAAAATTATTACTAGTAACGCCCAGGGTAAAAAAGTAATTATAATTTTAAATGGTGACGTGCAATAACTCAATAAGCATTTCAAGAACTGTTGTCGTATCAATGCTGAGCTGGACGTTGCTTTTGATGAGGGGAAGACAACAGATTGAACGTGGATTGGGATTGAATATTGGGAAAATCCAGGGCCTTTTTAGAAAAAAAAATCTCAAAAAGAGTAAGATTATGGAAGACAACAGATTAATCGTGGATTGGTATTGAATGTTGTTGGCACGGCACTAGATTTTCTAATCTTGGCGCTTTTTGGATTTTTTTCCCAAAAGGGATTGGCACGGCACTAGAGAACAGAGATCGCTACCAAGTACCAACCCCCCTCGCTCTGAACAGAAACCACCACCATCGTCGACCCTCTATCGGCGGCCTAAAAACCATTACCTGCTTCCCCTTCGCGTTCCCTCTCCCTGTCTCTCCCTCGCCACGTCCTTCTTTTATCCCTTGAAATCGTTGTTCACACTCATCTACTGTCGTGCAATGGCCAGGAAGAAGATCAGAGAGTACGACTCTAAGAGGCTTCTCAAAGAGCACCTTAAAAGACTCGCTGCCATTGATCTCGATATTCGTTCCGCTCAGGTCCGCATAATCGCCACCGTTTCCCTCTTTTTAACATCGCAGGGCATCATCTTTGAAATCCTCAGAATTCTCTTTTTCTCTTGATTGCTTTAATTAATACGTCATCACCTATTTGCATGCAAAAGAAAACTGTTAACCATCGATTTATTTGGAGAAATTTATATGATCACTTGGAAGTTCTCTGTTTTGAATTCATCACTTTTCTGCTCCCTACTAAACCACGTTATGATCCAGGTGACGCAATCAACAGACTTTGCTGAACTGACAAATCAACAACCATGGCTCTCATCCACAAGATTGGTTGTTAAGCCCGATATGTTGTTCGGTAAGCGGGGGAAGAGCGGCCTAGTGGCTCTGAATCTTGATGTTGCCCAAGTGGCAGAATTTGTTAAAGCGCGCCTTGGTGTTGAGGTTATTGCTGAAAAGAATATCATCGGAAGTCATGATTTTTGGTTCTTTTATTTCGTCTGCCTGAATTGTGTATTGGATAATCCCTAGGTTGAAATGGGTGGCTGCAAGGCACCTGTAACCACATTTATCGTCGAACCATTTGTTCCTCACGACGAAGAGTATTACCTATCGATTGTCTCTGAAAGGTTGGGCTGTAACATCAGCTTCTCAGAAAGCGGAGGCATAGAGATTGAAGACAATTGGGATAAGGTATATGCGCTCGCGGGAAGTTGTTTCATTTGCGGCGCCAGTATTTCCACTCACATTTGTGCTACGTTCTACAAATGCAACTTCATTAGGCTGACATATATATGATTGCTATCTCATCTAGGTCAAGACTATTTTCCTTCCAACAGAGAAGCCTTTGACACTGGAGGCATGTGCTCCTTTGATTGCCACACTTCCTCTGGAGGTGAGTATTGATGTACTTTTTCTTATATTTGCATCAATTTCTCTCTTACAAACAAGGAAACCAGTAAAAGGTTCACAATTCACTGCCTGATAGGGATCTTTTATCGGAGATTTCAGACTGCTGCACTTTTAGTCTAAATATTGTTTGTGTTGTCATTTTGTATTCAGCATTGCTTGACTTGTTATCTAGAGATTGCTTATTCTGCCCGTGATTTCCCAGGTCCGGGGAAAAATTGGTGATTTCATAATGGGTGTATTTTCTGTCTTTCAAGGTATGAATTTAATTCTGTGGAAACTATTGGGTTCTGTCACTGGGCATAACATGACCCTGGGAATAAGAGCAGGGTTTGGGACATTTTTATATTTAAGATTTAGTCAGTTATCTTGACAAATCATGCAGGGCTAGTAAAGAGAGTTATGGATATTATTCTTTTCCCAGTTATAATCTGTAGGAATAAATATGATTTATCACTATCATGAAGGACATGGTTCCTTTACATGTTGTTTTGCTCAATAATAAATAAGTCTATAACAGATGTTTTTATACACACAATCTTCATGTCTAATCTTTTCCCTCGTTTCCTTTGTAGATCTGGATTTCAGTTTCCTAGAGATGAATCCCTTTACACTAGTGGATGAGAAGCCATATCCATTGGATATGAGAGGGGAATTGGATGACACTGCTGCATTCAAGAACTTCAAGAAGTATAATTTTTTGATATAGATGCTAAGAATATTTGATCTGAAGAGATTGAGATGTAAATGCATATACCTGACTGTTATCCTGTTACTATATTGTCATGAATTCAGGTGGGGTAATATAGAGTTTCCATTGCCTTTTGGAAGAGTTCTGAGCCCTACAGAAAGTTTCATTCATTCCCTGGATGAAAAGGTTGTTTTCACTTTTATCTACTTAGTTAACGTTATATCAGTATATGCAATCCCACTTTTGTAGAAGATGGCCTTGCAACTAGGCTTTTTTTAATCAGACGACTTCTTTACAATATGTATGATTATTTGATTTACCTTTCATGATCTTATTAATGTAAAGTATCCTCATCTGAGATAAAATGGACTTTCCTACCCTAAGAAGTGAAAAGTTGAAATTAAACAACATTTACCAATTTCGTTCATATAATTTCCTCATGTGTCCACTGTGCTCCTATTCTGTGCCACATAAACAGTTGCATTAATAACCGGATGAGTTATTTTCTTTGAGGAGTTTCCATGTTTTTAGCGCAAGGCTGGTTTTCAAGGTTCTACTCCTCCCTTTCTCTAACCCTAAAATATACATGGTATGGGAACATATTTTCCTTGCCCACTAACCTCTGATGCAGTTGGTTAAAAAGTTTTATTCTTTTTATTTATTAGTATATTTTATTTGCCAGACATCACCTCCAGAACCATGTTTCATACTGTGTTCTTTTGAACAGTCAGAGTTGGGGAAAATCTTAAGAATTTAAAACATGTTATTAGAATTTGAAGTTTTTTCTATCATAATTCTGATTAATCTGGGATGCAGTTCTCCAGGATTCCTCTGCCTTCAATATTGTTATAATATGTTTTTGTTTCCGTACTGCAGACAAGTGCATCCTTGAAATTTACTGTATTGAACCCAAAAGGACGTATTTGGACAATGGTAGCTGGAGGAGGTGCAAGTGTTATTTATGCAGATACTGTAAGTTACCAAGTTTATGGACTCAATTCTAATGTATCCTAAGGCTGGGTTGTTGGAAGGTCAGCAGCTATTTTCGTGAGTTGATTTACCTTCTGTTTACTAGGTTGGAGATTTAGGTTATGCATCAGAGCTTGGCAACTATGCTGAATATAGTGGAGCTCCAAATGAGGAGGAGGTGCTGCAGTATGCAAGAGTCGTAGTTGATGTAAAGCAATTCAATTCTTTTCCTTTTAACTTCAGTTTCAGTATTTTGTCCCAGTTAGTGACTCCATCATATTGTGTTATATGTGAATATTGTGCTTTTTATTGCAGTGTGCTACTGCAGATCCTGATGGTCGTAAGAGAGTCCTTCTTATTGGAGGTGGCATTGCAAACTTCACCGATGTTGCTGCCACATTCAGTGGGATCATTCGAGCCCTGAAAGAGAAGGCATGCTTTATTAAATGTATCCTTATTTCACTTCTTGAAGTTAGGTTTTTTACCATTTAATTGATTCCACCATCTGCCTTCAGGAGTCAAAGCTTAAAGCAGCAAGAATGCACATTTATGTTAGAAGAGGTGGTCCAAACTATCAGATTGGTTTGGCAAAGATGCGTGCCCTGGGTGAGGAACTGGGAGTGCCAATTCAGGTAATGACCATCTTCATTGTTGAAATTTGCGTTCAAGTGTGCTGTATATATGCTCGTCTGCTTACTAATCATGGGAGGAATTTGCTGAACTTCTAGTTGTGTCTGGATCCAACATCAGCCTCAGCTTGCGTGGTATTCTGATTTGTGGCCAAAAGGAATGTTATCTTGGAACCTTGGAACTAATACCCTATGATTTGGCATTAAAGCCTCTTATGATGATAAAACGGAGCATTCATTATTGTCACGGAAGTTGCAGATATTTCTCCTTCAAATAATGATGCCTTTTTTTTTAGAGGGTCGAAAACCATTAATTATGACTGTAGTGTGATTGTGGTAATCTTGTGGTTTCAGGTTTACGGGCCAGAGGCCACGATGACCATCATCTGCAAACAGGCTATTGATTGCATCATGTCTGAAGCATAAAGCCGCAAGCATTTGTCCCCACTAATAAGGTGTTTCTTAACTTGGGTGTAGTTTTCATAAACTCGGTGAAGCCAAGACAGGGTAGATGCTCAAATTGTTCTTCCTTATATTCACGCCCTCCAGTGTGATTCAACTGCTGTGTTTTTATGTGACTTCCTTCATGGCCATGGGAACTTCTATTCTCGTCATATCTTTTTTTTGGGAGAAATTTGTGAAAAATGTAATTTTTGTTGACATTTTCAAGTGTGTTAATATTCATGTGGTTTTCTATCCAGGACCAGCCTGCGAGGAGTTTCAGGTTTCATATTTGGCCTATGACTGGTTGTTGATGAATTTTGAATTAAAAATTCAGTAGAGCCTTTTTCTAAAGTGAAAGTTTTGCTCTGAACTAGCGTTTTGTTTAATAACGCAGCAGCAACATAAATCTATGATTCAGGATGGCGCAACATACTTAACCAAAATGTTGGCCGAAAGGGAATTAAAAGGCCAAAACACACCTTTATCTTGAGCCTACAAGAATCCATTTCGTCAATTTTTTCAGTTCTTCCTTGAAGGTTTTCATTACATATTTTTCTATACTCCCTTTTGTCCTTAATATAAAACCATGTTACCTCTTTTTCTTTAAGAGGTTAAGGAAACTAAACAAGTTAGTTAATTATAATATATGTTGTATATCATTTGATTATATATAAATTTATAAGTTAAACAAATTAATTTGGTATAAAAAATAAATATAAATATATTGAAACAATCTATTTAATTTTTTGAATTTCTTAAAGAAAGTCAACTAGATCTTATATTAAAGATTAAAAAAAAAAAACATATTTCTTCCAAAAGAGTAGAGTTCTTGATTATGATGCACTGTATGATTAATTTGCCCGGTAATTCAATTTTAATACCGACCAATAAACATGTTTAACACGCATTTGAATGCCATTATTCATGTAACGATGGATTTATTTTCTACGTCTTTGCTGCCTCACTTCTTTGAAAAGAGACTTGAATATCAATTTGGGAGTAAGGTGAACATGTAATTGGTAAAGGAAAAAAGGCCGACAAATACGGGCAGCCCAAAGAATTGAATGGGCCAAATTTAGAACTAATCTCACAGTGGTCATGCCCAAAGATTTATGGTGCAGCCCAAAGCAATGAATGGGCCAAAACAAGCTAATCTCAAAATGGTATGGGTTTGAGGTCAAATGGGGCAAAAATGGTCCCGGCGGGGCTCGAACCCGCGACCTTCGGCTCATAAGACCAACGCTCTAACCAACTGAGCTACGGGACCTTAGGCGGTCATGATTTTCTTGAAGACCTGCTATCAACATGCTTGAAACTACATTTTTCCATGCCCGTGTTGGTAATTCAATTTGGGCTCCTGTTCAGTACATATATTATATATACGGGGAATAAACGGACGGTTGATACGATGGAGTAAGAAAAATTCGTGTTCACAAGTATTGGCAGTTTAGCTCTTGTATATGTAAATGGTCCGAGTTTAAAGTAGTTCAGAGCTGTAGTGTTATAGGAGATCAAACACAATATATAGGACTGTGACAAGGGTAGCTAGGCGGAACAGCAGATCGCTGCTAGCTTTCCCAAGCCTTGTTATAGAAAGATAATAACACAGTGGATCGGAGTAGATGAAGTTGTTATAGTGACACACTAAACAATTACTTGGAAACGTAATTTAATGGGTGTGTCAGCGTCGTTCGAAGGTTTTAAGGGTCCCATGACTGTTCCTCCTGGGTAGTTGGGGCAGTCTTAAATTCCCTACCAATACCACTAAATCCTTTAATTTAAGTCTGAAAGCTGGTTACTATAAATTGGGAGGGAGGGGAATGTCATTTTGAAAAACAAAGAGAGAAGAAGAAGCAGTGAAGCAAGTTGAGAATATGGAGAGAGTGAGCATGCTTAAGGTGTTGGTGGTGTTAGCTATGATGGTGGTCCTGCTGCTTGTTTCGGAGGTTGAAGGAGGACGGAAGCTGAAAGATAAAGAGCCACAGAGCTTCTTGGGAGGAGGCACGGGGACCAGCGGGGGAACGTTTCCGAGCCCCGGCGGCTTTGCCGGATTCTTCTGCACTTTCCCAGGAGGCTGTACCCCAACCCTACCCGTTAACCCAGGCGTCGGAGTGGGAGTGGGATCGCCACCGCATGCATAAAGCAAGCCACCTCAAACTAACTCGTTACTAGCTACGTACTTGTATTACCATGTTCAGTCTGGTTGTTTTTGTGAGTGAGTGAGTTTGAAAGTATCTTCATTGTGTCCACTCGTCTTCCAGGGCATTTAGTTTGTGAGCACAGTAAGCTTTGTTTTCTTTGTGTAGTTGTAAGTGTGAGAGTAGCGCAGTCATCTGAGTGTGTTTATTATGAAGTAGCTAGCTAGCATGTGGAAAACCATTGAAGGAATTATAAAATATATGGATCGATCGGTGTCATCACGTATACTATGACATGATTCAAAGCTTATGTTTATTAATTATATCCACAACTTTTTTTTTTTGGGGGCCTGAATTCATTATACAGAAATGCGTCTTCATGATCTTGCTTCTTTGGTCCAAGCAGACGCGCACGCGCACGTGACATAGATGGCCAAGTATTTCCTGAACTGAGAAAGTGGGAGGCCTGTATCTGTGTCGTAGGACCTGTCATAAATGAAGACAGTTCATTACTATGGGGCGATTGCATATTGGATTAGACTGAGTTTAATTTGATAAGCTAAATTAAAGCTACTTGGCCACTAATGAATTTACAGTAATGGCACAGGGGCTCCAAAAGCGATCCATAATACCTGCCCTATCAGTTTTGTAAAGAGACGTGATCACTTGTCATCGTCTTGTTTTGGTGTAGGACGTATGGGATTTTGAGGACACTAAACTCTTTATACGTTGAGAGCCCAATGTAGGAAGGAAACATCGTGTGTTGGACGGAGCACTTTGGTACTGGCATGTCCCTTTTACACGTTGCCTGTGACCAATTAATGATCTCTTTAATTTTCTGGCCTTGCTTTTGTGGTGGACCATCTGGCCCACACTGATTTCATCCACTTGAAATCGAGAGAAAATCGCAATACGTAGTTCCACCTGGGCTGTCTTTTCCACCTCCCTCATACTTTGTGATGTTGGATATTCTTCATCGAGGGAAAAAGAAAAAACAAATAGGAAGACAATGACACTCACACATGACACCCCCCACAAATCTTGGACTTTTAGGTGACATCTGTGTGTGGATGTGATATTAGCCGTTAAGTCCCCTGCGGGTTTTTCTCCCCAATTATTCATTAAATGATCGCAAACCTACTTTCGGATATGTCCATCAGAGCCATCACGACGAGGCATGGGCAGGTGGCTATATCAACATTGATCACAAGCTAGCAACACAAGAAATTCATTCTTTCTACGATTTTCAAACAAAAAAAAGTATTCGTCATTCGTGTACTTGTGTTAAGAACAACTATGCACACTAAATCTCAGTAAATAAAAAATAAAAAAATTGCATGGTGGAAGAGCGTAGCCGACACTAGAGCACACTGATTTTTCATTTTATTTTCTCCCCTTTTAAAAACATCGATAGGGGATCAGTATAGTGAATACTTTTGAAACAAGGGAAAAGAAAAAGCGGTGTCACATGCGAGGCAGAGTGAAAGGAGGAAATGAAATTTGAAGAGATGCGCTTAAAAAGAAGATAATTAAAGAAAAGAAAGGGCAATTACATGAGACGACAAGAATTCCAAAGTATGGTCCTTAATGCCAAAGTAACATGTTTTACTTTATCATCCCCATTCCGCTTTTCACTCTCCCTCTCCTGTCTTTTTAAAGTTTAGTTAATTGTGAGGCCCCTCTGCTTCTCCACACATCACAATGGCGAAGCCTCCTCCTTCTTTCTTCCTCCTCCTTCTCTGCTCTTCCGGTGAGTCATTCTTTTATTCTCTGTTTCTTCTCCCTGCATCACTACTTTATGTTCTTCTGCAATCTCACCATTCTCATCCTCTTTTCAGGACTGCTGCTGCTCATCTTCTCCGATCTCCACTCTACAACCCCACCGGCCGCCGAAATCTTCCTCTCTCGCATTCCCATGATGGCCAAGATCCTCCCCAGAAGAACTTTAGGTGACACCACTGTCATCACTGTACCTTCCAGCAGCCCTGTCACTGTGTACCCCACCAATCCATCTGCTGTGCCCGTCACTGTACCTTCCTCCAATTCCCCCGTACCCGTTTCCGCTTACCCTCCCCCGTCTCCGTCGTCCGCCGGTGTTCCGGCCACCAATTCTCAACCACCACCTCCTCAAACGCCAACTAATGCTGCACCCGCCGTTTCAGGGCAAAAGTGGTGTGTGGCTAAATCTGGAGTTTCACAATCTGTTCTTCAATCCGCACTTGACTATGCTTGTGGAATGGGAGGCGCCGATTGCTCTCAGATACAGCAAGGTGGGAGTTGCTACAATCCCGACAGTCTGCAAAATCATGCCTCTTATGCCTTCAACGCCTACTACCAAAAGAACCCTGCTCCTACCAGCTGTGACTTCGGAGGCGCTGCCTCCTTAGTTACCACCAACCCTAGTAAGCTACATCTTGTAATTTTAGCCACTCAATTACTTGTCTTGTATGTGTGATTCACCCTTCTGACCAATTTTTTTTTGCCTGAAATAGGTACGGGTTCTTGCATTTACCCATCGTCGTCGTCGTCTTCGTCATCGTCATCGTCATCGTCATCGCCGCCAACAACTCCGAGGCCATCGTCCCCAACTACTCCATCGTCTTCTTCTTCGCCGTCGCCACCGACATCTGTTTCATCACCGACAAAATCTCCAACTCCGACAACACCGTCATCGCCAGGAGGAGGTACTTTTGGGTGAGTTACACTTACATGGCTTCACCAATTCTTCAATGCTGACCATTAAGCCTTAAAGATGGATGCTAACCTGGCTTCTGGGTGTTATCATTGTTTGCAGCTTCGGTAACCCGACATCATCATCGTCGGCGCCGTTGAATTCGAGCAATCCGACGTCAGGTTATATGCCACTTGTGGGGTCGCAACCCCCACCTTCCACCTCATGGTCAAATTCAAGTGGCCTCAGACCTTTGGTTGCCTCCACGCTTCTGCTGATATCGCTGGTCGCTGCGAAATTCAACATGCGCACTTAGAAGAATAGGACGATCGCGTAGCTCTACTATTATTGTTATGGCTTGGGTGAGTGTACTAGTTAGTAGTAATTGCGGATTCTGGCTTCTGGGCTGTTGTGCTGCTACACGGGTTGTGGTAATGTACATAGTTTGTGAGAGCTATAGTGTATTAGTCATTAGTGTGAGGTGCTTTGGTCACAGACCTACTTCTAATTCATTTGCATAATCGGGGATTGACATTCATCTCACGCTATTGCCCGCCCATATGGTTGAAAGCCCTGTCGATTATCAGACGATCAAATAAGCAAGTTCTATTTCGAACGGGCTTGTCACATGTTCGATAGCAGTAGTATTTAAGTGTAGAACACCGATTGAGCTATCACATGATCACGAACACACTCGTGTATATTGTCGGCAAATGTGCTGAAGTTCCAAGAGAGTCAGTCCGGTTGGCGTTCAAGTATTCTAATCCTCAACGACGTACTAAATTGAGGGTCTTTCACATAAGCACATTACTATAACTCCCAGCGTTGGTTGCTATTTGTGAACGTACGCTTACTCGGATTTTCGGAAAGACAGACCGAGACCTTTTCAAAATTATCAAAACCGGCGGATGACTCATCTGCCAGGAAAGTAAACAACGGTCCCAGAAATAAATCATCTGGGTGTACCGGGTCTGGCATGCATTAAATAACCAACATGTAGGATGAAAGCACATGCCCGGCTAATCACACGAAATTACCCTATTACAATAGACAGCAAAAGGACTCGTTGGGCCCCTAACTGCGTACGCTGAAGCTAATTAGCTATATCTAACAGTATTTCTATTGGCATAACGGTTTCTCCTACTTTCCTGACTGAATCATGAATTATTTCACAACAGAAAGGACATTGAGTGCCCAATCACCGCTTCGAGAATACCACCAAGATCAGCATGGACATAGAAGCCACGATTTTGAAACCAGAGCAATCCCAGAAATTTTGGTTTTGCTTTTCTTCACCCACTTCACTTCGTTGTTTTGCCGCTAATTGATCTCTCAGATCTTCTATAGCTCTGTCCCGTCTCTCTCCTATCTGTGTGCACAAAAACAAAACCATACAAACATACATGTCATTTGATTGGGGCGTGGACTCATTTCTAAGCCAATTCTTTAATTATTCAATGTATATCCTGAACATTGTAACAGCAGCAGCATAGATCACGTACAGCAAAAATGTTACGCAGCTTTAAGAGCAAAAATCTTACTTTGTGAAGTTTTCGTGCCTGAGAACGGGCTTCTTGCAGGCAAAATTCCAATCTTAGCACCTTCTTCTTCAGCTCCTGATCAACACACCGCTGTTTCTCTAACTGTATTTTAAAACATATGGATATTCATAAATACATGAGCCATGGTGTGCTTGAAGAAGAACATAAATAAAGCAGAATATAAATGAGCAATTACAAAGGCAGGAAGAAGCTGGATTTACCTGCGATTCTAATTCCTCAATCTTGAGTCTCGAACAAGAAGACATAATCTTAATTTCATCCTTAAGTCTTGCTATTTCTTCATCCTTAACGACTAGAAGCTCATGTATCTTCTCGAAGTTCCTAAGAGAAACTTCATCTAATATTTTCCTCAGTTCACAGTTCTTGTTTGCTCCATCTTTCAAGGCTTCCATGATATCGTGTTCAATCCGCAGGACGTCATCTTTCAGTTGCTTCTGAGAAGATTCCCTTGCCAGAAGATTCTTCTGTAGATTTTCTAGTTGCTGCCCCATCCTAATGACACGAACCTCATGCTCTCTCAGTGAACAATTTTTCTCATCTAATTCTTTTGCAAGTTCTGCATAGTGGGGATCCGCTGATTGAGCTGATGCAACACTTGCCTCAGCAACTGCTCTAGTCGCTGCGATCTGTGTTCTAAGATCATCCAACTCATTCAGACACTGCATCAAAATTGCAAGATGAGCTAACCAATAAATGACAAGCACATTACTAATTGGGCCACAACCATCAAACATGCTTCATTATGATCTTACCATAATGACG
Organism: Acacia melanoxylon; assembly: GCA_019022615.1. Lineage (NCBI taxonomy): Eukaryota > Viridiplantae > Streptophyta > Magnoliopsida > Fabales > Fabaceae > Acacia > Acacia melanoxylon. The sequence goes on along the minus strand of JAFJYJ010000019.1, from coordinate 10,053,380 downwards.
TTGTGCTACAAATTACAGGATATCAAACGAGACTAATCACCAACAGCGTTTGATGATAACAATAAATTGATTTCAAGATTGGCTATAGATGTCACCGTGCCTAAGGCCTCTCTCATGATCCTTCTACACTCGATCAACAATTTTTACCGGCCTTCATGTCGGATGTCCTAATACATTCATTAGTATAGATCGCCGGAGGGAGAAGAAGTAATTTTTCTTATCAAAAAAAGGAAAAAGTAATTTTAGATCCACCATCGAATATTCATTTTTGTTTTATTAAATTATTAAACAAATAAAACGTGTCCGGCATATTATTGAATGTGATAAGCAAAGGTCAAGAAACTAAGAATGTGCCAAGAATTCCTAATTCGGGGCAGATCTAGTGCCTGTAGGCTGGATCCCTGTACACCTAACAAAGTGTTGAACCTAAGCATACAAAAAAAGACACCGCAGTGAAAGAATCTAACATTTTGACTCCGGCCACCGCTCAGAAATATGCTTTCCAGCTATAGACATAGAAAAGTCCACAAATTTGAAATCGAGTCATTGATGGAAGTCAAAAGCAAAATAATAGAGACATTTACTCTGCCAACTTAAACAGGCATCGAGTGTTGCTTAATTTAAAAATATTTTGCTGCTACTATTGATGATGTTGCTTGCCCTGTTTATAATAATTGCCTTCAAGGAACAAATATAATAGGCAACAAAATAAGTCAGGCGAAAAGGTAACAACATGATAATACCGATGTGGTATGAAGGGACATTGGTGCGAACTTGTCGTACACACGAGCATCTAGTAAAATTGTATCAAACCTCCATGAAAAAGAGTGTGAATAATGTTGAATATAATGAAAATCATGATGAGCACGAGAAGAATGATGATGCCAATGAGCCTAATGAAAGTGATGCTTTATGGCACACTTAGAGGTGGCGAGTTTTACTTGAAAATGTTTGGTTGATTGTATAATATGTATAATGTTTTGTAATATGTGATTTATGTTTTATATATTATGAGATTATTATTAAAATATGTTTTAATACATTTCTTTTCTATTTGATGAAGATTATGGAAATTACAAATATTGAACACAAGAATGAAGATATGTGTCTCATTGATAGTGCTACAACACATACAATTCTTAAAGACAAGAAATATTTTTCACATCTAACAATAAGTTGTGCAAGCATCAATACTATAGTGGGTAATACAAAAATGATTGAAGGCTCCCAAGAAGAGCAATTATAATATTACCCAAAGATGCGAAATTTGTTATTAATGATGCTTTATATTCTTCTAAGTCTCACGAAATTTATTAAGTTTTAAGGATATCCGCAGGAATGGATATCATATTGAGACTATAAATGAGAAGAATAAGGAATATCTACAAATTATTTTTGTTAGATTTGGTGAAAAAGTGTTCTAGAAAAATTACCAATGTTATCTTAAGTTTGTACTATACAAATATTAGTACAATTGAAACAAATGTTATGGTAAAACAGAAGAATTTTGATAAAGATATGTTTAATGTTTGGCATGGCCAGGTTAGGCCATCCGTCATCTATGATCGAAAAATAATTGAGAATTCATGTGGACATACCTTGAAGTGTAAAGAAATTCCACAATCTCATGATTTCTCATGTGTGGCATGTTCAAAAGGAAAATTAATTATTAAGCCCCTCAACAATTAAAGTAGAAAGTGAGTCTCTCACATTTCTAGAACGGATACGAGGAGATATTTGTGGGCCGATAAACCCACCATGCGGACCATTTAGGTATTTTATGGTTTTAATTGATCATCAACCAAATGGTGGCATGTTTGTTTATTATCTTCTCGTAATTTGGCATTTGCGAGGTTGCTTGCTCAATTGATTAGATTAAGAGCACATTACCCTGATTATCCCATCAAGAAAATACGTCTTGATAATCTTTGGTGAATTTACTTCACAAGCTTTTAATGAATATTGTATGTCCCTTGGAATTGATGTTGAACATCTGTAGCACATGTTAAATGCAAACGGACTTGCGAAATCATTGGTTAAGCGATTGCAATTTATTGCAAGACCTTTACTTATGAGGTCTAATCTCTTAATTTCTCGCTTGCCAGGGCCATTCCATTACAAAAGACAATGTTAATTCGTATCGGAGCCAACAAGTTATCTAAAAGTTTCCCCTTTACAAATGGTTTTGGTCAAGAACCTAATATTTCCCATAAAGATTTTTGGGTGTCGATATGTGCCAATATCACCACCACAACGGACCAAAATGGGTCCTCAAAGAAGGATGGGAATATATGTTGGGTATGAATCTCCTTCATTATAAAATATTTAGAACCCTCAACAATTTATTTACTAACAAAATAAATGTCAGTTTTCCCAACATTGGGGGAGAAAGTAAGGGTTGGGAAAAGATATTAAAGTGGAATGAATTATCTTTGAATCCTCGTACAAAACAATGGTAAAGTTCGTAAGATAATTCATTTACAACATGATAATACCATATCAAAGAATTTAGTCACACAGATAACCCATAGGCTCCACCATAAACATCATTTATTATCTATAGAAGAGAATAATGAAGTCTCGAAGAGACTCGTCAACATGTGAAAATAATGAGATCTCAATAAATTATGTTATGAATGGAATCTCAATATTGATGATGTATTTGGAATAATAATGAGGATTATGAGCGACCATATCAATTGATAAAACAAAATACAAATGTCAAAAAATATTTGCTCAAACAAGTATCGAATAAATTGTATTTGTTTACGGCCAGAAAAAGATTAATGCAAAACACACAAGAGAGAGAATCGTATTAAAATTTCACATGCGCAAACAAAATTTAACAACTACAAATGTCAAAAAATATTTGCTCAAACAAGTATCGAATAAATTGTATTTGTTTACGGCCAGAAAAAGATTAATGCAAAACACACAAGAGAGAGAATCGTATTAAAATTTCACATGCGCAAACAAAATTTAACAACTAGAAATAGATTTTTTTTTTAAAAGGAGTAAATGTTTTTTGAAAACATTATTAAAATTAAAACCTTCTCAGCAGTAGACGTTGAAGCCTGAAGTTGCTCGTTTCTCCCCTCCAATCTCTTCTGCAACCTACCAATTTCCTCTTCCATGTTTCTGGCTTTAATTTCTGCTTCCTGCGAGAAAATATTCATAAAATATAGCTGGATTAAAATTTGTCCCCAGTAAGCCACAAAAACAAAGTAGAAATGATTGCTTCCAACTTTCAAGATAATTATTATAATATTATAATAATCTACAGCGAAAAGATTTTAAAAAAAATTGAAAAATCAAAGATCGTAGTAGTTGTACGAAATTAAACAGAAGCCAGCCAAACCACAGTAAGGTTTGTACCTGTCTTTTAGGGTTTCTTTGGCAAATGATTGCTCTTGTGATATAAGGCAGCTACGCGCCTCCTTCAACTCTGCAGCTAATGACACCACGTTGCGCCTGAAACTCTGCTTCCTTTCATTTAAATCCTTTAACAATGGATCAATATCTCGAGCCGCAACTGACGACAACGGCAAAGATCGGGACGAAGATGGTTTCTCCAGGACTGACATGCTTAATAAAATAGAATAAATCCAATACGCAGATGCTCTGAATCAACTGCTTAACTCGAGATCAGCAGTTTCTGGTCTGTCATGTGAAACTCATTATCGTCGTTCCTGCCTGGAGATGTGTTAGTTGGACATCAAATTCGAGTGGACTCCAAGACAAAAAACATATCAGTTCAGTCTGACGGAAAAATAAGTTAGGACGAGGCTACTTGCAAGGAAATGGTAATATTTTGAAATGAAAGGTTTCAAATATGAACACAAATCAAAGCGGTCTTCCCTACTAGATACAGTACAGTTTTTGAAAAAATTAAGTCCAATAAAAATTTGCTAATTTTCATAGGCACACAGCACGCCAAATATCCACCTCCAAATCCAATGTCATCGAGAGGGCGAGAAAATGACAAAAACAGTGTCCCACGGTGGGTCTATTTGTCAGCGTCAAACAATAAATAATGAAGGAGAGGGGGAGAGAGGGGAAGACAGGATGAAAATTAATGAGATGGAGGTTGTGAAGAAGTTTCAAAAAGACTTGAATCCAAAAGCTCATAAACTCTATGCAGGTTTCGAGGGACCCCCTCCCCCGGCTGCCCAAGCTCAACCTAAAATTGGCATAATATTTTTGCTTCTTTGATCAACAACCACCTCTTAATCAGGAGGTGGTCGTTGATGAAAGGAACCAGGCTCGCTGATTCTTTTGTTCTTGCCCTTTTGAAGAGTCAATAGAATCCGTATTTATTCAAAAATAAATTGGCATAATAACAGCAATTCTCACCCTCAACTTCGGAGAAGAAAGAGACGTCAAGAACAGGTACCCGGAAGCATAAAGCTGGCATGGTTCGTAAAAAATCTTAAAATTGATTAGCAGATAAAGGTTTGAAAAGAGAAATACCATATTCAGTGAAAATCCTAATTATGGCCAGTCTCCGTCTTCGATCTTCGGCATTCTTCAGCTCGAACCCTCTGCTGTGCATCTGTAACAAAAAAAACCACGCGGACCTTGGGACACGAGGGAAGTATTTTCTGAATAATTTTAGTTCATTTTATTTCCTTGTGTTACCTGTAAGCGTGAGAAGCTGGATTGGAGCGACATGCCATGATCATCATGAAGGGTGAGTAAGCGGAGGTTAGGTTCGGATTGGAAGCTAATTTTGGCAACGAAGGTTCGGGTGTTTTGTAAGACGTGACAAATTCCGAAGCGCCCAGTAGGGTCCACTGGCAATTGCCACCAAAGAATGAGCGCGGCAAAACCAAATTCTAGCCCTGGCCAATCGTTTTTTTTTTTTTGATAAGACCAATCGTTTTGAAGCACGTGCATATACCATGAACCTCAGCAGCGAGAGGCCTCAAAAGAATGGGCCGAGCTAAGGTCCGCTATTGGCCCATACGCACCCGGTTGTGCATTCTGAAATTCGAAATTATGAATTAGGCTTGTCAGCGAAAAAGATAGGCCTCAATATCAAAAGCTCAACTATAATTGAGAAGTCCTTGCCCAGATTCAAACGCTCTAGAGATCTCCATCGATGAGGCTTGATTTTTGTCCTTATCGTTCCACGCTTCTTGCTAGTGACGATCCTCTTTGAAGTACCTCTCGTTATAAGAAGTCAAACATTAATCCGTCACGTTTTAAAAAACTAGTTATTTCTACTTGACCCAACTCCAGTTAGAGATTCACCTTCTTTTTTATCCAAGATAATAACCTCTGCTATTTGTATATACCGTTTTCAATCTGAGTTGTTGGTTTTGATTACAAATATGTTTCTAGAAATGACGAATCTGTTTCTAATAATGAACCTAGTTTTGGTTGAGGATGTCGGGACTTTGATTCCTCTTGTTCATTCATTTATTTCAAGTGATTTTACTTTGTAGGATACAAACACAAAAATTGTCTCAAAACACACAAAAAAATAGTTTTTTTTTTTGAAAAAATGAAGGCCATCAAGCACGAAATAGAAGAGGAGACAATGGATGAATCAGGGTTTAAAAAAGAAGCAAGCGTCCTGATTTTCACCCGTGATCAGGTGATAGAGTAGAGACGAATGCAGTTCTGCGAAGACGGTGGATGGTCTAACAAGACCCTTCATTATTGCGAAAGGGCTAAGAAATCAAGAAGGCAATGTCATATTTCCGGAATTGAAAATGAGATGAAGGTGAATGTTAGCATTATGAAGTGGCACAATGGATTTTACAAGCATGAGACAACCTGATAATCTTTATTATACATGTTTACGAGGATTGCTCCATGATTTCAATATCCACGTAAATTTCTAAGGCAATTCAGCTCAACAGGTTAACTCCAGTA